>JAJTUV010001592.1:0-293362 GCA_021653895.1 Mastomys natalensis | reverse complement strand
TTGTGTTATGATCACGACAACACTATACTCACAAACATTGTGACTGATTATAAAATCTGATTTACAACAAAGCTGGAGAATGAGACGTTGTCTGCCATGCCCTATTCCCTTTTGTTGAAGAAGATTTTTCTTTTGCTGTATAAAATAAAATTTAAAAAATTAATCAAGACACATATTTGCCACATGAAAGAAAATAGCGTTGGTATTTTAAAGTTTTTCCATTTGTAGTTTCTCATTATATTTTTGCTTAACATTTTAAAACATACTTTATTTATGTAAGCAATGTAATTTTCATTTAAATAGTACTAGTCTTAGTTAGGATTTTATTGCTGTGAAGAAAGGCCATGACCAAAGCAACTCTTATAAAGGAGAACATTTAGTTGGGGCTGGCTTACAGTTTCAGAGGTTTAGTCCATTATCATCATGGTCTGAAACATGGCTGCATCCAGGCAGACATGGTGCTGGAGAAGGAGCTAAGAGTTCTATATCTTGATCCAAAGGCAGCAGAAGGAAACCATGTGTCATGCTGTGTGTAGCTTGAGCAAGGAGACCTCAAAACCCACCCCCACAGTGACATACTTCCCCTAACAAGGCCACACCTACTACAACAAGGCCACACCTCCTGTGAGCTAAGCACTCAAACTCATCCATCTATGAGGGTCATTCTTATTCAAACCACCACACATGTTATAGAACAATTTGATACAGTTCAAAACAGAACAAAATGGAAAACTGTCAGGTTTCTGGCCCCTCCCAGTTGTTTCTTTAACAGGAATTGCTGTGGCCGGTGTGTATAATATGTATTTAAAAGATGATCTACAGCTCATTAGCTATTTACGGGAGCCCCTAAGCGGTTTGTGTTTTACTGGTTTAACTGAAGAGGTAATTACAAAAACTGTGAGTAGGATTCTAACTAACCTCTTCCCTGAGCATCCTACTGTCACATACATTTAAGGATGTAGCAACCTGGGCCATCATCTAAAGGGAAGTAGCACAAGTCCAGCAGACACCTGGGATGGCAGCCGCTTAGGTTGATGGTGTAGAGACTGCTTAGGAGCTGAGGACATAGTTGAGTTGGAAGAGTGTTCACCTAGCATGCACAAAGCCCTGGGTTCAAACTGTTGGTAAAATCAGAATAGTCCTGCTCCCCTGCAATCCCTGAGCTCAAGAAGTGGGGACAGGAATCATCCAGAGTTTAAGGTTTCCCATAGCTAGATAGTGAGTCTGGCCTGGGCTGTATGAGACTCTGACTCAGAAATAAAAGGGATGACTAAATGAATAACTCTTTAGGAAGAAAACCAACCGAAAGGAATGCTGTTGCCCAAGGAGTGTGTACACATCAACATGGCCACCTTCTCTTTGAGAGGCCAATATATACTCCATGCAAAATTTCTAGAGCAGTTTAATTCTCTGTCAACAGCAGGAGAGTCGATGCTAACGTCTTCTTGTGTTTTTAACCTTTGCTGGCTGTCATGTGGCTCTCTTGAGACAGACCAGGAAGAGTTTTGAAGCCAGCTGGAGCTGCTAGGGATCAAAGCCCATAACTCTAATCCCTTCCTGCTGCTTCCAAGCTGTGTAGCCCCTGACAAGTCCCACACTGTCTATGAACTCAATCCTTAAAACAAACAAACAAAAAAGTTGCTCCCTCTAAGGATGGAAGGAGATGATGTCCATGCAGTATCAGGAATCATGCAGGTACTCAGGTGGGGCTGGCCTCTCAACTGCCTTCCATGCTATAGCCAATGCAGCATGCTGCTTAGTTGTTCTGAGTGCGCCCAGTAAGCATTTGGCATGAGTACCCATCCACTCAGCAAAACACTGAAAACCTATTCCCTGGCATCCTGGAAAACATAAAGGAAAGGAAGTAACAATCTACCCAAGGACTGGCCAGCCATGGCTCTGGGTTTCTCATCTTTGAGGGCGGGAGTTGAACTGAATAGTAGTTTGTAGGCATCAGAGAGGATGCTGGGAAAGGAGGGAGAGGGAAGGAAGCAATGCCAGAGTCATGTTAGGCTTTGTGCTCAGAGATAGAAAAGCAATGAGCTAGGCTACAGAGGCAGCTCAGTGAGAAAAGCTGTTACCACACAAGAGTGGAGACCAGAGTTTGGATCCCCAACCCCATAGAGTCACTCAAATCAATCCTAGTGCTCAGGAGGCCAAGGCAGGGGATCCCAGGATCAAGCTGGCTATCAGACTGGTATCTGCCAGCTCTCAGTTCAACTCAAGCTGACCCTTCCCAGCCAGTAGAGAAAAGTCTTGGAAACACCCAGTGTTGACTTCTGGCTTTTACACATGTGCATGAGCTTTCTATGCATATATGAACACATGTGAACACATGTACACATGTGTCACACACAGGCAAAAGAAGTGCATCCATAAGAAACTACTCTTTACATGAAATTTCATGATTTAAGACAAAGGGAAGAAAATCTAAATTCACTTTTTATCTAGGGTTTTCATTGCTATGCACAGACAGACACATGACCAAGAACTCTTCTTATAAAGACAACATTTAATTGGGGCTGGTTTACAGTTCAGAGATTCAGCCGTTATCATCAAGGTGAAGCATGGCAGCATCCAGGCAGGGATGGTGCAGGAGAAGCTCAAAGTTCTATATCTTCATCTGAAGGCTGCTAGCAGAATACTGGCTTCCAGGTACTAGGATGAGGGTCTTATAGCCCACACCCACAGTAACACACCTCCTCCAACATACACACCTTTTAATCATGCCATTCACCAGGTAGAGCATATAGAAACCATCACATTCTGCTCCCTTGTCCCCATAGGTTTGTCCAAACATATGAGTCTCTGAGGGCCATACCTAAACATAGCACAATAAAAAAAATACATTTAGTCCAACTCTAAAGTCCCCATAGTCTATAGCAGTCTCAACAGTGTTAAAAGTCCTAAGTTCAAAGTCTCTTCTGAGATTCATCCAATCACTTAAACTGTAATTCCCAAAGCAAGACAGGAAACCAACTGGGAAAACTCCAAGTTCTGCATCTCCATGGCTGATGTCAAAGCACTCTTCAGATCTCCAACTCTTTTTTCATCTTTGTTGATGCAACAAACTTCTTTCTCCTGGGCTGGTTCCACACCCTGTCAGCAGCTTTCCTCCCACAGCTATGGCACCTTGAAAATCTTGGGGTCTCCAAGGCAACTTCAATGTTACAGCTTGTTTCCATGTCTGGGATCCACACATGATCTTCTGGGCTCCTCCTAAGGGCTGATGTCACTTCTCCAGCTCTGCCTCTGTAGCACTGTGAGCTCAGGTTGATCCACTCCACTGCTGCTGCTGTTCTTGGTGATCAGCCCATGGTACTGGCATCTCCAATACACTGGGGTTTTCCTCTGTAACTAGCCTTGACCAATAGCCTCTCATAGGGTCTCTTCATGTGCCAAGCCTCAACCCCCTTTGCATACCCCTTCAGTCCTGGGCTGTAAACTACAACTAGGCTTCACCAATGGCCTTCCTGGCTCTCACAGTGACAAGTCTCAGCTGCTCTGCATGACCCCTTCATCCCTTCAAACAAGTACCACCTAGGTGACTCTGACACATTACTAAGTCCAGCTACAGCACAAGTACAACCTTGGCTGCCTCTGGAATACAGCTTCTTTGTGCTCTCAGAAAACACTTCCCAGAAGATTTCACCTCAGTGATGCTGGTCTCTTCTTAATCACCCTAATTTCTTAGCTCCAGCTACCCAGCATCAATTGTCCCCATAGTCCCTTCTATTTTTCATTCTAAAGCCAGGCCACATGGTGGAAGCTGCCGAGTTCTGCTGCTTGCAGGAGCTGGAACATGGCCCCCTTATTCTATTACATTATCACTAGCTTTCTGTTTTCTAACCCTTCACTGCCTAAGCTCAGCTGTCCTAGTCCTTGCTTGTCGATTGACCTTAAACTCAGAGATCTGCATGCCATCTCCTGGATTGAAGGTGTGTACCACCACGCCTGGACTTAAGCTTTTCTTCACCTAGAACTTGCTCAGTCCCAGGCTGGCCTTGAACTCAGAGACCTGCTTGGCTTTATCTCCTAGGATTAAAGGTGTGTACCACCTGCCTGGATCTAAATTTAGTTGGGTAGGATCTTGCCACAAAGTCCTACTCCCTTAATCTGTTGTCTCCTAGAACACAGGATTCAGCTCCTTTCATTTCCTGGTGTACCTTTAATACTCAAACCATATATTTTATATTTTTCCTTCTCTGCTTGCTACATTTGTTTAAAATGTCTTCATGAGACTTAACCAGAGAACAAATCTACTTGGGTGTTTCTGAGACTTCCCTTGTCGGTGCAATTAATCTGAGTCTCTTCACCTTAGCCTCAGGCAGACTCTTCAAGACAAGCAAAAAGTAATCGCATTCTTCCAAACAAAAGCATGGTCAGGCTATCACAGCAATACCCTACTCCCTGGTACCAACTTCTATCTCAGGTAGGGTTTGCATGCTGTGAACAGACACCATGACCAAAAACTCTTCTTATAAAGACAACACTTAATTGAGGCTGGTTTACAGGTTCAGAGTTCAGTCCATTATCATTAAGGCAGAAACAATCGGCAGCATCCAGGCAGGCATGGTGCAGAGGAGCTGAGAGTTCTACATCTTCATCTGAAGGCTACTACAGAATACTGGCTTCCAGGCAGCTAGGATGAGGGTCTTATAAACCCACACCCACAGTGACACACCTACTCCAACAAGGCCACACCTACTCCAACAAGGCCACACCTTCTAATTGTGCCACTCCCTGGGCAGAGCATATACAAACTATCACACTTTTCTAAAGGCAACAAGGGACAAGTCTTTATGGAACCAACACAGCATCCGAGACAACAGCAGGTAAGTGGTTGGGGTGACTGGTGGAAGGGAACCTGCCAAGTAATGAAAAAGCATTCGTATTCACAGTGTTAATCATGATGGTAGACTCAGCCTCCATGGGAACTGTTCCTGTCAGGAGTATAGCCTCCACAGTTGCAAATGCCCAAACACTGTCATTCCCTTGCTAGAAAAATATACGAAAAGATGTCAAAATAACCTGCATAGCAAATTGACCCTTCATCCATAATAAGCCTCTTCAGATAAAGTTTAATTTAGAAAATAATGATCATCAGAAGCTTGGATCTTGACAGTCGTGAGGGAGAGAAGTATCTCTCAAAACAAAGAAATAATCACCTGCAGATTAGTGAGCGGTGTAGCCGAGAAATCAGAAGTCGAGATGGCCGTAAGCACAAGGATGCTTAATTGAACATTTGTTCTTCAACATCGCACTGACAATTAGCCTGGTAACGCTTTGAAGTGTTCCCCACCATGGGTTGAGGCCCTGGTTTGGTTTCTGGATGGCTTCCATGAGTGGCACAGGATGCAGGTGTCGGAGGAGGGTGGCCAGCCTAAGATCACTCTTAATTCCAAGCTGTGACACAGTGGCTTTTTTGTAGTCAGGATGAAAAGCTTTCATGGCAAGGCGCCCTCATCCATCCTCTGAGCGTGGTAAGGGGAGGAGGGAACATAGGAAGCAGGGAGGAGGGAGAAGTTCAGGAAGGAGGAAGAGGAAGCTGGAGAGGATGAGGTAGGAAGGGGTGTGGGGGACAGGGCGCTTCTGGAGACTTCTGACATCAAATTCCACACATTTTTTTTTCCAGAAGCAGCTATTACTTCCTGTATATTATAAAGACAACGCCAGCATTGGGTCAATATATGGATTTTTATCCATCATGTGGTTGATTGGGCACACGATAATGTCACAGAAAGTGGATTAGAGGGGTGCAAATGACACATTGACTAATGAGTTTCCGGCTCCATCTTTCTCCCACTTCAAGCACAACTCGGTTTCTAAACCGTAATTACCCAGAGAAAAAACACAAGCCGGAAGCATGAAGTGTAAGGCACAGCCCCAGGGGCCTGTCTAAGCAGCCACCAGCCCTCGAGGCAAGCCCTGAGCCCTGGATAGTCCTGACTCAGTCCCAGGAAGTTCCTCAGTAGATTGTGGGGAGCTGGCTGTCAGCTTTTCTTCTCCCATGTTGAGAGAGTTGCTTGTCCAGGAGGAGACATAGCCAGAGCTGCAGCCAGAGCTCCCCCATCCTGAGGAGGCAGCTGGCTGTGGAAAGGAAGCATCAGTGTTTGCCCCCTACCCCACCCCGTGGTTTTCAAAGCTTTATACCGAAGTTAGAAGGTTTGAACTCACAAAGAGAGGACAGAATGTAAGAATTCAAATGAGGCTTAGAAGACATGGGTGCTGGGAAGAGAAATCTACGCCCCCCCACCCAGGAACAAGCAACTTCTTTTATTTATTTATTTTTTGTTATATTATTTTTTTATTTTACTGGATATTTTATTTATTTACATTTCAAATGTTATCCCTTTCCCAGTTTCCCCTCCGGAAACCCCCTATTCCCATCCTCCCTCCCCTGCTTCTATGAGGGTGCCTACCCAATGACCCACTCCACTCCAGCCTCCCCACCCTGGCATTCCCCTACACTGGGCATTGAGCTTTCCCAGGACCAAGGGCCTCTCCTCCATTGATGTCCAACAAGGCCATCCGCTGCTTCATGTGTGGCTGGGCTATGAGTCCCTCCATGTGTACTCTTTGGTTGGCGGTTTAGTTCCTAGGAGTTCTGGTGGGGCGGTGGGGGAGTGTCTTGTTGGTTGATATTGTTGTTCTTCCTATGGGTTGCAAACCCCTTCAGCTCCTTCAGTCATTTCTCTAACTCCTCTATTGGAGACTCTGTGCTCCAGTGGTCCAATGGTTGGCTGTGAGCATCTGCCTCTGTATTTGCCAGGCTCTGGCAGAGCCTCTCAGGAGACAGTATATCAGGTTCCTGTCAGCATGCACTTCTTGGCATCCACAACAGTGTCTGGGTTTGATGTCTGTATATGGGATGGATCCTCAGGTGGGGCAGTCTCTGGATGGCCTTTCCTTCAGTCTCTGCTCCACACTTTGTCTCTGTATTTCCTCCTGTAAGTATTTTGTTCCCCTTCTAAGAAGAACCGAAACGTCCACACTTTTGGTCTTCCTTCTTCTTGAGTTTCATGTGGTCTGTGAACTGTATCTCAGTTTTCGAGCTTTTGTGCTAATATCCACTTTCAGTGAGAGCATACCATGTGTGTTCTTTTGTGATTGGATTACCTCACTCAGGATGATATTTTCTAATTCCATCCACTTGCCTAAGAATTTCATGAATCATTGTTTTTAATAGCTGAGTAGTATTCCATTGTGTAAATGTACCACATTTTTTTTTTATCCATTCCTCTGTTGAAGGACATATGAGTTTCTTTCCAGCTTCTGGCTATTATATATAAGGCTGCTATGAACATAGTGGAGCATGTGTCCTTGTTATATTTGGAGCATCTTTTGGGTATATTCCCAGGAGCAGTATAGCTGGGTCCTCAGGTAGTACTATGTCCAATTTTCTGAGGAACAGCCAGACTGATTTGCATGGTGGTTGTACCAACTTACAATTCCACCAACAATGGAGGAGTGTTCCTCTTTCTTCACATCTCACCAGCATCTGCTGTCACCTGAGTTTTTGATCTTATCCTTTTTAATTGGTGTGAGGTGAATCTCAGGGTTGTTTTAATTTGCAATTCCCTGATGACTAAGGATGTTGAACATTTCTTTAGGTGATTCCCAGCCATTTGATATTTCTCAGTTGAGAATTCTTTGTTTAGCTCTGTGCCCCATTTTTAATAGGGTTATTTGGTTCTCTGGAGTCTAACTTTTGAGCTTTTTAAAGGTTTCTTTTTATCTGTATGAGTGTTTGCCTGCATATATGCATGTGCACTATGTGTGTGCAGTACCTGAGAAAGCCAGAAGAGGGAATCAGATCCCCAGACTAGAGTTAGAGGCAGTTGTAAGAAGTCATGTGGGAGCTGGGAATCAAATCTGTGTCTTCTGCAGAAACTTTGAACTCTGCAAGAGTAGTCTGTGCTCTAACCGATCAACCATTTCTCCAGCCCCTATTTAGGTATTTTAATTTTATTTGTTGGTGGTTTAGAGACAGGGTGTCTCTATGTAGTTCTTGTGGTCCTGGAGCTCATGGGTAGATCAGGCTAGGTTTGAACTCAAGAGAACCTCCTGCCTCTGCTTTCTGAGTGCTGGCAAGGCCTGTGCCACCATGACTGGCATTGAATGTCTATTAATTAAAAAACTAAGCTGGAAAATATGAAGCTTAATTTAATATTTTTAATTTCAAGCAAAATTGAGATGATTTTTCTTCCATGCTGGTACTCATAACAGCTTTGTTTAGGAAGATGCAGTGAGCAAGAAGAGGTGGGTGGGTGCTTTGATTATTTATTATTTTTATGGATTTATGGAATTTTTGAGAGTCTCAGGCTTACAGATTTCTTAGAATTTACTTCAAATGGAATGTATCATATTTTCATGGGGAAAAAAGAACCCCTCATACTGTTAAGTGATCTAATTCTCTTTATGATGTCCTTATAATAAATATATGAATATGGTTTACAAGTAGGCAAGGTGATTCTAGACGGCATATGACAAAATAAATTGAAAATTGTCATACCAGGTATTAAGATGTATCAATTAGAAGGCTGTCATAGCTAAAGCAGAATTATGGAGGCAGAAAATTCACATTTATCCTATAAAGCAGAGGAGAGCCCCACACAGAAGCGAAGCACGCACCCCACAGTGCACTGCGCTAGGGAGATTGGTGGCATCTAAACAAATGGATTGACACTTTATCCTGTAGCCCAGGAACAATTCCAGATGAATTAATTTAAGTGAAAAAACAGTGGAAAAACAAACATGTGAGAATCCACTTAGACACACCAGAGATGGTCTTTCTAACGGTTCATGACAGGTTCTAATGATCAGGCTAGAAGAAATAAAACTAAAAACCCAAGGACAAGCTAGGGGCTGGGATATACGTGGGCTAGTGTTCCCGGTGTCTTGCTCTATGGTGGAGTGCCCTGACAAAATCAGCTGAAGGAAAAGACTGAGTGTGACTTACAGATCTGGAGGTGCAGTTCATCACATTTGCAGGAGCCTGAGGCAGCTGGTATCTTTGTCTCCATAGTCAGGAGGAAGAGAGAGAGAAAGCTAGGCTCCCTTTCTCCTTTACAGGAGTCCATGCATTAGCGCCTCCTGCAGTTAGGTTGGTTCTTCCTAGTTCACTTAGCCTAGTCTCTATGATCCCTCACAGGCATGCCCAGGGGTTTCTAGGTCTCACCAGGTGACAGTGTTGATCATCATACACAGCTCCCATAAAGTACCAAGGAAAAGAATTAAAGAGAAAAATAGTAAAGAGAGCAAAGGGGCGGAGAATAAAGGCTGTGGACCTCAAAGCCCAGAGAAATAAGTGATCCCTCAGCCAGTGCAAGAGGCCCTCTCTTCCTCACTGGGATGCCATCCTTCAGAAGGATGCACCAGAAGATGGAAGGAAGACTGTGAGCATGCATGTGGGCAGTAGGTGCTAAGAAACTTGCAGGTATGTCCCTGCAGTGCTGTGGGAGAGCAGCTCCCCAGTATCCATCCAACCTGGAAGATCTTCAGATATGTTCCCACAGCCTGCTGCCTGTCACTCCTGCAGCACAGAGAGAAGCACGCCAGTGCTTTTCAACCTGGAGCTAGTTGCACGGGTTGGCTCCTGCCATACAAAGGCCGCCATTAACCCATTGCTGCAGTTACAAAGTATCTCAAGGACACATTACCAAGAGATACATGAGCTATCATGTGTTGGGACAGGCAGGATGGTACACTCATGTCTGTCTATATACCCACAGAAGTCTGGAAGGAAACAAGGAAACTGGTCGTGGTGGTTCCTGGTTTGGGGAGGGAGTAAGAAAAGGTGAATAGGGAAGATTGGGAGAAAAAAGAACATTCGTGTATGACTTTACAGAATTAGAAAAGTTTGAACAATGTTAATGAATAAATTTCCCCATACTGAATATTCTAAACAGTTTATTTTTAATTATGTGTATGTGTGGGTATGTGTGTATGAATGAAGTGCCTATCAAGCATCAGATCCCCTGGGAGCAGGAGTTTCAGGTGGTTGTAAGTCACCTAACATGGAACTTGCGTCCCCTGCAAGACTAGTACCTGCTTTTAACTGCTGAACCATCTCTCCATACTCCTTAAATAAACACCTTCTGTTTGTTTGTTTCTTCTTCTTCTTCTTCTTTTTTTTTTTTGTCTAAGATGAGTTCTCACTACACAGCTCCAGCTGTCCTGGAACTCAGTATGTAGACCAGGCTGACCTTGAACTCACAAAGATCTGTCTGCTTCTGCCTCCCAAGTGCTGTACTTAAAGGCATATGCCACTGTGCCCAGTTTAAACATTTTTAAAACTAGGATTTTAGTGAGAGAAAACTATTTCTGGGTCCTTTATTCTCCCAGAAGGCCCAAGTCCTTTTCTTATCAATATCTGATAATAATTTGTTTAATGTATCTAATACTTCTTTCTTTTTTTGTCAATAATACCCACTGATACTGTGTCTCCCCATTGCCTTACTTATCTCGTGGTGCTAGGAAGACAGGCTCTATCCACCGTGGGATTTCTTGAGGATGCTAGCATATCTGATGTGTCTAGAAAGGGATCTGTGCCATTCAGAAACACTGCCCAGAGAAAACGCAGTGGAAAGTGTTTCTGTGCCACACGTCAGAGGCAGACGAATTCTTGCTGGGAAGTAGGCTCCCCCAGGCAAGCAACACCATCTTTAGCTGCTTCCTGAAGTCCTGTCCTGAGGCATGCCGCTCCAGAGGCCAGACCTGACCGTGTAACTGAGGTCTGTTCTCCTGACTTCTTGCAGAACAGCCATCTGTCTGCTCTCCTGCCCTGTTTTGTTTCTGGCAACATCCTGCCTGCCCAGCTCTCCCTGCAGTCACTGAACCTGGAGCCAGTTGTTCTACTCTAACGAGCTGTTTGGCAGCCATTATCCAAGTTATTGGTCAACGAGCAGCTTCAAGCCTTTATAAGGAAAACTAGGCATCCTGCTGCTCGCGGTGTTGTGTTTAAGGCAAAGAGAGCATTTCTGGTGGTTGGGTTTTGGAGTGACGTGCGAGTGCTGTGTGCAGAGAAGCTTGTTCTGCAGGTGTGGTGAACGGATCGTTTGGGAGACCCGACTTCCCAGGGGCAACTGTTTTGTTTTACAGGTCATTTGAGTGTGTTAAATTAAGCAGTGCAGAGCTGCTAACTTATAATTATTATTTTACAATGTGGTAGGAGCCAGGACCCGATTACAGTGAAACAGTAATTGCCACCAGGCAAGTCCTTGAAAGTGCTGTTTCATGGGGATTCAGCCCACTGTCAGCAAAGCACAAAGACTGGGACTCGGATTCTCCTTTTCACAGATCTTACAGGCTGCCATGCCAGCTCCTCCTGTTCTCTGTGAAGGGAAGACACAAATGCATGGGGAGAAGTAGTAAAAAACGTGTCTCCTACTCCCTCTACTTGGCCCTGCTGTGAGCACATCTAGGCTGGGTGTGCACAGGGAGAGGAGGGAATGCCGACGCCTCTCTGCTTCTGAGATGCAGCACCTCAGATAAATGAGGACATTTGGAGACACAGGGATTCCAACTGCTTCTGTCTCTTTTGACCTAGAGTCCTTAACATTAACAAAAATGGCCCCATCATCTCCAGTGACAATTTAGTGTTAACATTTCCCTCTCTTAATTGATGGAACACACACACATATGTACATGTACACAACATGCATGTACATACATAGACATATATGCACACACCTACAAATAGATACATACACACATGCATACATACATGCACACATATTCACAGACATATCTACATATGTATACAAGCACATTATATACACAGCTATACATACATACACATATATACACATATTTACATGTACAAACATACCAGACATATACTCACACACATACACACAGGCAGACAAGCACATACATGCACACATATACACAGAGATATGCCATACGCAACTACATACACGTAAACCCATATACACAAACGTACACACATACATATGTAACATGTATACTCTTTTCTTTATGTATACGAGCGTTTCACCTGGATGTTTATCTATGTGCTGCATGTATGATGTACATGATGGAGGCCAAAAGAGAGCATCAGATCTCCTGGAGCTGGTGGTCCAGCCGGTTGTGAGCTGCCATGTAGGTGCTGGAACCAAACCCAGATCCTCTGCGAGAGCAGCCAGGGTTCTGAACCTCTGAATCATCTCTCCAGCAACTACTCAATTTTCTTTTCCTTCCTTCTTCCCCTGCCCTGCCCCCTTTTTAGAGACAGGGTCTGATTATGTAGACCAGGCTGGCCTTGAACTCATAGAGATGTGCCTGCCCTTTACCTCCTGAGTGCTGGGTTCAAGTGTATGTCTCAGTGTCTGGCTCCCAGGCTTTCTTTACCTATATTGTTTGAGTGGATTGATTTTTATCCCAATTTTACAGTTAGGAATATAAAGTTTGAAAGTATTAAACAATTTTACTAACTTGTAAGTGATAGCTCCGTACATAAAGGGGCTTGCTGTGCAGACCCGGTGACCTGAGTTCAATTCCCAGAATCCACTTGGTGGAAGGAGAGAACCAACTTCTTTCTACAAGTTGCCTGTGACTTTCACACGTGTGCTGTGGTACATGAACAGACAGACATATCACCATCATCATCATCATCACCACCACCACCACCATCACCATCAACAATGTTTTAAAAGAAATGATTGATCAACTTACTAACTCACAAGGACGCATCCGTAGGACCACACTGCATGCTCCAGACTCACAGACCTGGCTTTCCAATACAGTTCTGCAAGACTCCAGCCAGGCATCTAAACACAAATTATTTGCACTCTCTGAATCCTGGCACTGATGCCCGAACAATGAGCATAATCCACACAAAGCAGATTTGACTGAATTTAAAAAGAAAAAGATTGTTTCTAATGGCATCAAGTGCGCAGGGGCTTACATCTGGCTTCTGTGATGAGAAAGACAATACAACTGTGTGAGACCTGTGCTGACTACTGCCGATTCACACCACTGATGACCACATATGCAGCTATGGCTTCTTTCTAACTCCATCCTTACACAGAATTGAAAAACTGTTACTCTAACCCCGCAGACAGCATTCGATATGGGAGATTCCCTGCTGTGTCATTTCTGGAGAGTGTCCCTCAGAAGACCTTCCCAGACGGCCGAGTGTCCTTTAATTATCATTTACATGCATGTAAACGTGCAGCTTGTCCAGTTACAGAATTTTCCCGGCACGTCTCCCGCTAATATCCAAAAACCACAAGGCTTTATATTAGCATGGTAGTAATTTTCTTTCTTTTGCTGTGAGAAAACAAACAAAGGCAGCATCAAGAAGAATGGTTACAATTCTGCTTTGGTTAAAATAAAGAAGAATGGTTACAATTCCAGAGAGAGACTAGCAGCAGCAGGCAGGGTAGGCATGGCGGCAGAAAGAAGAGGCTGACTGACAGTGGTTCATCTGCTCAGGTCAGGCTACAAATCCTCAAATCCCACCTCCATGACCCACCTCTTCCCGCAAGGCTCGCTCTTGTAAAGATTCTGCAACAGCACCGAGAACTGGGGACCAAGTATTTGAACACACAGGCCATTTCATGTTGAAACTACAAATGCCTTGAAAGGCAGTACAAGATCATCAGCACACGGTCACCAACATCAGGTTCCTAATACATGCATGGATACCCAGGTCTTTGGGTGCCGAGCAGAGACCAAGGACATGTAGCTAGCTGGTCATGTGATCACGTGATCACACCATCAGGAAGGCTCTTTCTCCGTTTCAACATGGATGTTCATTGGTATGGCTCCAGGGAAACAAGCCTTCAAAGACAACTGGGAACTTTTGGCTTCTGATTGTGCTTGTTTCAACTGCCCAGTGCATTGTTAGGACCTGGTTAGTCTGTTTTTGGTTGTTGTGTTTTTGTGACTTCAGAGATGAGATCCATGGTTTTGTGTATGCTAGGCAAGCCCTCTGCCACTAGGCTATGTCCCAGCTCTAGGGACTTGGTTAACCTTTATATAACTTTAAGTATTGTGCATGGACTAAGCATGCTTCTCACTACTGAGTTCTTTTACTTCCTGGAGATTTTGGTCAATTTTAAATATAAATTCTATTTTTATAGCATCTAAATAAAATTCTAGATTCAGCCCTCCTGGGAGCAGTTGCTTCCTGTGCCTTCGTCCTCATTCCAGTTTAGTTACAAGATTTGGTATAAGATAGGTGTTCAGACAGGAGGATCATGTTTGTTTTTGATCCCAAGTGGGCAGTCAACTCTGAGTTTTCCTGGCTTTCTGACTCTCGAAACAGCCCACTGGATGCAAGAGCGTGGATTCCTTCCCATTCAGATGAAGAGATGGAAGCTTGGGAGCTGGAACAAGTCTAGACAACCTGGTAATCAATGAGTTATAGCGACAGATGCCAAATCCTGTCCATGACCACCCTGCTAAACTTATGTAGGAAATAGCGTTCTGTCATCGAAAACTGATATAGTAAAACGTGAACATGTTATTTATTTTCTTTTAAAAACCACTTTGTATCAGTTACTTTTCTGGTAAAACCAAGCATTCTACAAAACCAAACCCGAGCAAAGCCAAAAAAAGTATCTTTAAAGGAGGAAGGGTTTATTTTGAGTCTTTGAGGATACAGTCCATGATTCGCAGAAAGGCATGGGGCCGGGGGAGGAACTTGAGGTAGCGGGGACACATGGAAACTGCAGTCAGGAAGAGGAGAGAGCTGAATTATTGGGTCCAGTTTACGTTTCCCTTTTATTTATGCATGTGTGTCTATGGAGGCAGAAGATGCTGTCATATCTCTTGCTGCTACGGGGGCAGCCAGCCGTGAGCTGCTATGTGAGTGCTGGGAACTGAGTTCAAGTTCTCTGCAAGAGCACCAAGTGCTCTTAAACACGGGACCACCTCTTCAGCCTTCTCCTTCCTCTTTTTATGCAGTCAGGAGCCCAGTCTATGAAATGATGCCACCCACATCTAGGGTGGAGCTTCCTACTTCAATTAATTTAGCCTAGGAAACCCCTCACAGACATTCCCAGAGACTGGCATAGCGCAGACATGTAAGAGACATCGTCTCCCTTACAGATGTTGCCAGACCCCACCAAGCTGACAGGCAGAAGAGATCACTACATGGCTCCCAAGGAAGGCTCGAGTCCTTCCGACTGCTAGTGAATTTCAGTCAGGACAGCACTAGCGTTTGCTCACAGCATTGCTATTTGTTTGCAGTGCTTGCTGTCTTGGTTTCTTTCCCTGATGCTGTGATGAAGCGCCCTGACAGAAGCAACTTAAGGGAGAAGAGTGTATTTTGGATCACAGTTGGCAGTACAGTCTAGGTGGTCACATCATATCTGTATCTGTACATTCTAAGTCATGAACACAGGGTGGGGAATCCAAGCTAGAAATCAGCTCAATTTCCCCATTTTGGCAGCCCAGGATCCTCACTCAGGGAGCGATCCGGCTTACAATATAGATGGGGCCTTCTCACATCAATTAACTTCATCAAGATAGTCGTCATAGGTTTACCCAGAGGGTAAATAATCCCTCACAGGGGTACCTGGTGGCCATTCTTCTAGGTAATCGCAGATCTTGACAATTAACACTTCACACTGGGAAGTGACTTGTGGTAGCAGGGTTTTGGAAAGATGCTTCCAATCTCAGAAACATTGGGAGCTTCCTTCAAGAGTCACAGGTTGGACCCGACTATGTGCCAGGGTGAAGGGAACAGATATGAACAAGCCCATGTAGAAGCCCTGTACCCAGCAGGAAGGAGGATGAGTGAATGAGTGAATGCATACTCAGGAGAAGTTTCGTTTACACGTTGGTTGAAGGGCAGCCGGCAGCTCACGACCTCATACACAGTAGATAATTTTGCACTTTGTGGCTTCTCTCTCAGCACAGGGTCCCATTAGTGCACAGATCATATGCCTGAAAGATCTCCAAGCATTTCTATAGTGTTCTTGAGCAGAGAAAGGCTGGACGGAGAATGCCATGTGAGATATTTGATGACAGAGATGTTGATTGAAACTATCTCTATTGGGCTTTTGTTGGGTTGGGTTGTACTGATTGTGGGGGTTTGAATGAGAAAGATCTCCCCCTTCCCCAGCCCCAGACAATGCTTGGTCCTCAGTTGGTAGCAGAGTTTGGGGGAGATTTAGGAGTTGTGGCCTTTCTGGATGAAGTATGCCATTGAGGGTAGCCTTTCCTGTTTCAAAACCCTGAGCCATTCACCATGCTTGCTCTCTCTGCCCGTGCCTACAGTAAAGAATGTGTGCCCTTAGCTGGTGCACTAGTCACTGTGCCTACCTGCTGACATGCCATCCATCATGATAGTGGTGGGTTCTAGCCTCCTGACACCATTAGCCTAAATAAACCCTTCCTTCTGTAGGTTGCCTTGGCTATAGTGTTTTATCCACAGAGCAACAGAAAAATAAGTAGTAGGTACTGATGCCAGACAGCAAAGCAAGTGCCTGGAATGATTCTATTTTCCAATCTCTCCTGGTTGCCATGTTCATTCCAGTGTGTGTGTGTGTGTGTGTGTCTGAGTGTGTGCCTGTCTGTGTCTGTGCTTGTATATGTGAGTGTGTGTGTGTTAAGGGGGAGCATGTCCCTGTCCACATTTCCAAGTATGGCATTACTGTAGACTCCCAGGAATTCTCTGGGTCAGATGCAATTTTGTCGCTAAAAGGAAGTTTTCTAAAAATTTAATGTCCATAGTAAATTATTGAAAGTCATCTAGTTAAATTTTAAGCAAGTCCATGTGTGTAGTTGGGGGAAAATACTCTAAGCACCAAAATTGAAATTATCTTCCCTTTTCAAGTTAAACTTAAGAGTTCTTAAAATTTTTTTTTTTTAATAAAAGCAAAACTCTGCATTTGGCTTAGGGGAAATGCAAAGCTAGTCACACAAGTCTTCTGTTGTATGAAGTAGAATTTGATCCTTGTCATGTAAGGGACATTGTCTCAGGTTTCTGAGTGTAGGCATCTGTAAATATCCCCATTCATACACCTGCTTATCCTGGAAGATGCCCCTCCACCTGCCCGAGCCGCCTGGCTACTGAGCTCCTTTTCCTCTCATTGTCTGCAGATGTGATGAAGAACAGTTAAGCTTCTGATGACGGGATCTTCTGGGGACCTACAATCTGGATAATTCAGTTTTATGTACCATTAACAAAACATTCGACAATAAACCTGAGTGATATTGCTCTTTTTAAAAAATGAGTTAACAATAGGTCTTTCTCCCTGGTAAGGTATGAATTTCATGAGAAAGGCATTTTATGGTCTCATGTAGATACATGCATACATATTCATGTGTGTGCATACATATGAAATACAGCATGATACTATAGTTTCACTTGGATGGCAGCTTTCCCACCACAAAGGAAGTCATGCTGACCCGTCTCCAGGTAGAGCAGCAGAGCTGATGAAACCAGCAGTGATGGCTCAACGGCTTCCTCTGTGCTTCTGTGTTGTTCAAGAATGCTAATCATTGAGCAGGAAGTTTGACTTCTGTTCAGGGGCCCTTCAGTGACCCAACCTAGACAAAGAATCTGTGAATTTTAATTACTCTTGTGGTGCTGGCTTTATAAATATGTTCTTAGCGGCAAAGAGCAGAAAACCAGTTTTACTACCTCTCCCTTGCTGTGTAGCCTGCCTCTACTTCTTGGCTCCCGTGCCTGCAGGAGGCAGTCCAGATACAGCCTCTGGAGGATGCTGAGTCTTGTGTGGGAGAGAGCCCCTGAGGAGGCAAACTCGTGGTTCTTCAGAACCTAATGTCTTGGGCTCTTAGGTAGGGGCTCCTGGCTTTTCTGGGTGAACCCTAGAATGGAGACCCAGATGAGAACCTTGCAAAAATCTGCATCTAATATGTGATTCTGAAAACTATCTGTAACCATTTTTATAGCAATGGTCATCTCTGTTACTGTGTGCACAAGCTGGGTCCCTTATCAGAGCACATGAGTATAGAATGATAGTAACATAATGGTGACTCTAGGAAGCCCCAAAAGTTCATTATTAAGAGAGTAGTCAGGGGCATTTTTCTTAAGAGGGTGTTTAGGGTTTATTTCTAGACAACTATAGTGGGTCTCCATACTAGGTCTGCAGGACCCTTCCCTGTAGGATCTGTTTGCCTACACTGAGCAGGCAAGCTCCGAGAGGACTCGGGTTGTACAGGGCTCCCCGGGGATTAGCAAAGAAGGATCAGGGCTTGAGGAGCCCAGTGTAGAAGGGTTGCCAGGGCTGTTTCAGGGAGTCCTTTGTGGTAAATAAAGTGTTTTGAAGAATGCTCTCGCTTTTCTGTCTACTGTAAATGTGCAACTACTGAAGCCTTGTTTGTACAGGTTGAGGGATGATGAGAAAGGCGTCAATCTTTGCTGCTACTGTCTATCTTCGTATCAATCGTATGTATCTTCACTTCCTTTAACTGCACAGGACTCTTGTCTGAAACAGACCAGTCCGCGAGAGCTCTGGCCCCGCCCAAGGGAGCTCTGGCCCCGCCCATGGGCATTTGTGTCCTCTCTCAGCTTCAACCTCTGGGCTCTGTATACCTGCGTGTCCATTTTCTTTTCTCCCTTCAGGAAATTGGAACTCTCTCATGCACGATGGCCCTTGACACTATTTTGTGAGTTCATCCATCCATTGCTTTTAGAATAGATTACTTTCTGATTTGGGGCACAGATTTGCGCGAGTGTACTTGCCTTCCAGTATCAGCTCCTTCTCTATCTGATCAGTACTGTGGGTTTTACCTCAGTTTTTTCATCTATAACATGGTTAAATAACAGCTCTCTTTCACCATGTCTTTGTGGAGGTCAAATGAACAGCTTGATTCTGTCTTGTTCAAGTTATGCAAATGGAAGTACATTCATGTTAGGCAACCTGGTTATGACCAGCACCTTGACAATGTAAGCAGCTGGCTTCCAAGTGGCCAGCTCAGGAACTGTAAACTGTAGCAGCCGTGGTTTTGATGACAGCACCTACAATTAAGCAGCTGCCAGTAACAAGGTCTTTGAGTCATCTTTGGCCTCGATGCCCCTTCTGAGTGGGCTTATGCTAATAAGGTGTTGGCAGCTTAACCTATCCTGGGAGGACACATCACCCAGCCCGCCTAGGGCAGTTATATAAGCAGCTCCTTTCTGCTGCTTGGGGTCCAGGCCTTTCCCTTCCCTTCCTGGTCCAGGTCCCCCGTCCAGTTCCCCATTCCTATGTCAAGAGCCGTTCCGGAGTTAAAGCCAACTGAGAAGGATCCTACCGTGTCGCGTCTTACTTGCGGGCCAAGGCGGACGCGACACTCATGAGCCAAGGGATGCAGACGTTTGTCTCACACCAACAACTGAAGCCTATGCTTCCTTTACAGTTTAAATGTGATGTGCATTTAAAATAGTCTTAATTTTTTTAAAAATAAAATCAATTAATGTACCATTTATTTTCAAGAAAAGGATATGAAAGGAATATACAAAAGTATTAACCATTCTCTCTAGGGTGTAGCTTTGTAGGTATTTTTTTTCTTTAGCATTTTATGAATCTTCCAAGTATTACATAATTAACACACAGCCTATTCTCACTGCAAAGAATATAAAATGTCTAAAGCGAGACTTGTAATAGTGTGAAAAAATTTTTTTTCTTCTGCATGTGATATGTATTTTAAAATCACTAACTTTTTAAAGAAGCACTTTCAAAAGTAAAATTATGCAAGCGGCATATTAATACGCCCCAGAACCATGTGGGTTTTCAGAGTTCATGGTGTCATGAGATGTCAAGAAGTTGTAATTTTCTAAAACTTATTAGTACTATATATATAGCCTTATTTTGAAGTATGGCAATCAAATATTGAGATAAGTTGCCAAGCACCTAAATTCTCTTACGTCACCCGGGGGAGTAGTGGGAAGACCTGGTGGGTGTGTGTGTCAGTCTGGTGCCTCACTGCAGGGACCATAGGACTGACTCTGAGACTATCCGTGGCCCTGTGCCGCCCACAGAAAACACTCAGGTACAGAGCATCACTGTGTATCTCTCAACTCATACCCAGTGCCCCAGGCACAGGGAGCATCCGCTGGCCCAAGGAATAGATAGTGCTGCTTCTCGGAGAGTCCCAGCATGCACTGCTCTCCACAGGTTCCCTAGCCAACCCTGTTTCTCTGCAGAAAATCTGTTTCCCTCTTGTCTATTTGAATACCTGAAAAAAGCACATAAACTGTGGGCACACACAGAGACTTTACACCTTGTCCCAGCCTTGACCCACACATATATTCCTGCATTTGTCTTACGCTACGAGCATGATTCTTACCACCGTTAATATCCTTACATTCCCTACACGGATGGTCTTACAGGCCATGGCTGCACTTGCACGTGTTGGGGTACCCTTTGCTCTGGCTCCCAGGGGACTTCAGATTCCTGGGCTCCATACCTGGGTACTGAATCACCAGGCCAGGATGCTATAGTTCACATACATATGCCACAGTATGTCAGTTTTCATGCATGCGATGAGCATCTGTGCAGGTTTCACTAGTGTGAGCTATCAGTGTCCCTATTGTGGGCACCACGGGCTCCTCAGGTGTGTCTCCTTTCTGCGTCCTGCTCTCTGCACCAGGATACCATGGTCCAAATTTGTCTCCTCTCCCACATAATTTATACCTTTACTGTAGATGTCTGTGCACCTAAACAAACCTTGGTGGTGCCTTGGAAAGCCAAAACTTCACCAAACACCATTGTGCTGGATTCTGCAGCCCACCCTTTCAAATGCTGGCATACGGCGCTGACCTGCCTGCTTCCGACACTATATGACGATTCATTACAGGGATGGGCTCCAGTGTGGTTCATCTGTTTTTCTTTTGAAGGACAGTGAGCTGTCTTCTTTCTTGTTCGACTTTTTTTTTTATATTACAAAAGGGTTTCTGTGAATGTTGTCCCTGTGTCCTTGTGTGCCTATCTGTGAGACCAATTTTTTAATGACAGCCACTAGGGGGCATAGCTAGAGCCCTCTACAGACCACCCTATTTAGCTCTACACAATTTGCTCTCTCAAGTGTTTGAACCAATTTGAAATGGGTCTACATTTTTCCAAGCAATTTTTTCTGCCCCTAACCTCCCCATGAAAACTGTTTGATGGTTCTTTACTTTTATTTAGTGATGGGCATGGACAGATTTTAATGTTTGTTTGTTTGTTTTTATTTCTTCTGCTCACGTTTCATCTCATTTTCCTATAAACTTGAAATTGTTTTATATTCTGGATATTCATCCTTTTCTAACCCCTTCACCGCACCCCCCCCATTTTATTGGAAATAGATTCTTTTCCCCCACAGATCATATCTTGATTATAATCCCCCCCCTCTACTTCTCCCAGTCCCTCCTCACCTCCTCTCTCATCTGGATCCATTTCCTTTCTGTCTCTCACTAGAAAACAAACAGGCTTCTAAGGGATACAGATAAAGTACAACAAAATAAAACATAAAATAAAAATTAACACATCAGAGTTGGACAAGACAAATAAACAGAAGGAAAAGAGTCCAAGAGAGGGCACGAGAAATCAGAGACCCGCTCATTCTCACACTCAGGAATTCCGTAAAAACACTAAACTGGAAGCCATAATATATCCACAGAGGACCTGCTGCAGACCAGTGCATGGCCCTGTGCATGCTGCCTCAGTGTGTGAATTCATAGGAACTTTGGTCTTGCTGATTTTGTGAGGGTCTTGTTTTCTTGGTATCCTCCATTGCCTCTGGCTCTCACAATCTGCAGGGTTTCTTGAGAAGGATTGGATGGAGGTCTCCCATTTAGGGCTGAGTGCTCCGGGGTTTCTCATTCTCTCTATAAGGTCTGGCTGTGGGTCTCTGTATCTCTTCCCATCTACTGCAAGAGGAAGCTTCTCTGATGATGGCTGAGCAAGGCACTGATCGTAACAGAATGTCCGTAGGAGTCATTTTATTAGTACGTTTATTATTGTCATTATTAGAACAGTAGTGTTTGGTTTTACCCCATGTCCCTGACCTATGTAGTCTCTGGTTCTTGGTCGCCCAAGCAGTATGGGTTCCATCTCATGGAGTGTGCCTTACGTCAAACCAGACATTGGTTGGTTACTGCATAAGCTCTGTGCCGCCATTGATCAGTGTATCTTGCAGGCAGGGCAGATTGTAGATCAAAGGGTCTGTGGCTGGCTTGTCCATCATGCATTCCTAGTGTTGTAGATGGCTTACTTTAATCCTTTCTTGATCCTTTTGACATAGTTCTTAAACTGTCAGTCCCCATTGGGATCAACCATTAGTTTTGTGATTTTTAGAGTCAAGAGCTGTTCTTATGCATTTTCCTCTAAGAGTTCCAATTTTTTTTTTTTTTTAATATGAAGAGTTCTTTTTTCTTTTCCTCACTTGTACTGTGTGTCGACTCAAGGTAGGGAACTGATTTAATTATTAGTACACTATGGAAACAAATTGTCCAAGCACTGTTTGTCTTAAAATACTTTGTACATGTGTCCTATCAGCATGTTGCGTCCACATGTGTGTGTGTGTGTGTGTGTGCCCATGCACTTACATGCTACACACATATTGAAGCTTGAGATTGGTGTTGGAATCTCTTTCTATTACTCCCCACTTAACATTCTGACACAAGGTTTCTCCCTGAGCCTAGAGTTCACAGTTTGAACTAGAGTAGTGAACTGTCGGAAAACCTGGGGGCCCACAGCAGCGCCCTGGCCCAGTGCAGCGGCCGGGGACCCTCGTGGTTGGAGGCTGCCTGAGGCCTTCCAGCAGCCTGTCTCTACATATGAAATGATAGGTCCCAGGTTCAGTGGCTGGACAGGCAGCATGCCCGCAGGCCCCAATGATCACGAGGAAGTCCTTGGTTCCAAAAGGGTTTTTGTCTGGCTGATGGTGGATGATCTTGGATGACCCCCCAAACTCAAGGCAGACCTGGTGTATAATGTAAGGTAGGAAGAGAAGAGGGGAGGTTCTTGTGCGATTGCTTTAATTGGCATCCACCCTCTGACCTCATTAGTATGTAAATCTCACAGGCCTGAGGCCTGTAGTTACACCCTCTACATGTGCACTTTGGGAGAGGCTGTAATGGCCTTCGTGACTCAACAATGTAGGTCCATGGAGATTAGACTGCTTTTCAGGACCCTGAGTTCTGGGGGCGTGGCCAAACTCCTGCCGTTTCTCCCTTGGAGTCTCGGGGTTCTAGGCCCATGCCCAGCCAAGAATACCTTAACCAGGTATTCAGGATACCCTTAACCAGTCCCACAGTGAACCTCCAAGATCCTCCTGTTTCCATAGCACACTGGGATTACAGGCATGTATTGCCATACTCACCTTTTATATGGGTCTTGAGGATTTGAACCCAGTTCTCATGTGTCTGCGACAGGCCCCTTACTCATGGAGCAATCTTCTTACCTATAATGAGCACAGTAAAAAATTCCTAAAATATTAAAAATTTTAGATATGTAAAATAACTTACAGTCAGGATCCCCTCTATACCCAAAGCTGCACCTGATAACAAGAACCCAGTGACATCACTCACTCAAGATAACCAGACACAGTCCTAGATCCCCATGATGCCCACTGCATAGTATGCAGAGACCAAGAGCATTGCTACATAACTGGAGAGACCACCTTGATCTGCTCTGAGGCTGGATAGTCTCCCCCTGGGTCCTGACCCTCCAATCAGAGACTTCTGCCTTCTCAGACACCAGGACAGTGTTAGCACTGGTGACAATCACCATCAGTGATAAGGTATAGGAAAGAGACAGAGGCAAGAGCAGGACCACTTTATGTTATGACTGACTTGGGGGCTTTCTCTCCACAGTAATTCAAAGTCATCTCAGCACAAAGATCCTGCTGAGCCTAGCTAGGATAATTTGAGATGGGTTATCTGTATCAGCACCAGTTGGAGTTTTGACACTGTCTGACTGAGTTACTTTCTGAGTTTAGTACATTCACCACAAGCTAGAGAGTAAGCAAAGAAACTAAGGTTTCCATTCATAAATGGGTCGTCAGTTATCTACTTGTAAGCTGAGGTAACAGTACAGAGACCCCTTTAGTAGGGTCTGAAAGGAGCTGATGTTGCTCCTCTGAGCCAATAGTTTCTAATTATAGCAGCAATTTAAAGATTGAACCCCCAAAAAACCAATGTAACTAAAAGAAAAAAAAAAGAAACCAAGAAAGGCAGACAAACAAACCAACTCATCGCAAGGTAGCACTGTGGGGGAGGCTACAGGCAAGAGGCAGTAAGTATTTAATGCAAATAGATGAAGGAAGATCACTGACCAAATGTCTGAAGTGAATCTGGAGCCACCTGAAGAAAAGCAGAAACTCCCAGAACTCCTAGTACCTAAATCAAAACACCAACAAGTTATTATTGAATCCTGCTAAACAGAAAGACAGGGTGGTGTGTGGTGCATGCGTGTGTTGGTGTGTGTGTGTTGTGTGTGTGCTGTTAGGCGTGGCTAGTGTTAAGAGTGCTTGTTGCCCTTTTAGACGATCAAAGTTCCGTCCCAGCACTGGCATCAGGCAGCTCAAACAGCCTGCGACCCTAGATTTCTCTAGAAGCCAATGCCCACTTTTGGCCTCTGCCAGCATCTGCATTCATGTGCGAAACTCTCACACGTATGTATTCAAAAATATGTGCATACACATATTTTAAAAAATAATTCTTAAAAGACCCTGGAAAACATAGCTTTTAAAAACAAAACCGAGAGCTGCAGAAGGTGCCTGGAAGTAGGGTGGAAACTGCAATATTGTAGATCAGAACTGTACGTTTAAATCAACGCATTTGCTCCCTCTTGAGAGGAGCCTTCCACTGCAAACTTCCTTTAAAGTATCTCTGCTTAACGAAGAGGGCCCATTGGTTCTTCACGCAACCCTTGGAAGATGAGTGTGCTTCAAACTCCAGCATTTCCTTTTAGGTTGAAAAGCTGTGTGTTGTGTGTTGTGAGCACCGGCTGGCCTCGGGCCACACTGACCTCACTGTCATAGTCCCACCCTGGGCTGTGGAATGTATTCATCCAAGCAGACGGCTCCCCAGGGAGATCTCTGTTCACACCTAGAGGAAGAGGTTAAATTTTGAAATGTTAAAAAAAAACAACTCAAAGTTAGTTTTCAGTGTATTTTAATTTCATAACCGCCTTTTAGAGCTTCCACACCACATCAATAAATACATAAAGCCGAATATGAACATCTTTTATTCACTTTGATTTGCTTATTCATTTTTATCTTTTTGTGAGGGTAGAGATGTGTGTGTTTGTGTGTGTGTGTGTGTGTGTGTGCACACGCATGCGTGTTCATGCACATGTCGTGGACAGTTTTAAAATATGAAGAGCTTCAGCAAATCGTGATGGGTTGACATTGACACAGAAATTACTGAAACCGGATGAATCTGGAGTCTGAGAACCTGCTGTGTGAAGACTGGAGGAGATCCGCCGTGGAGATGAAAATCAATGCCCGTCCCGTCCCTCATGAACTTAAAATTTAGAATTTACACTCCTTTTTGAATCACTACTTATACAAATGGATATTGGCAACACACACACAAAAAATACAGCTCTCATTTTAAAAGGAAAAAGGATAGTGATTCTGGATCCATCTGAGTGACCGTAACCCAGGAACACACAGTTTATGTTACTTCAAATTCCTTGTTCCCGCATAGAAGCATGAAATTTCATAATGTTACAGAATTGATGACACTTTAGTAATAAATCAAAGTTAAAATTTATGTTACATTGGCAGGGACATCAGAGAGGTGTTTACCACAAGATGGGGGAGTTTTCTACAGGCTCAAGGTGCTATCTGACGTCAATTTTAGCTTTGGGGTTAAGAGATCTCAAAGGTTTTCATCCCTTAGTCACATGGATGTTAGTTCAGATACAGAAGCAGACAAACGGCTGTTCTGAGGGCCAGTACTATCCCCAAATAAGGTAACTAGCCCCAGGACCTGCAGCATTCCAACCTCCCCACATCACTGCAGGTCCTATCAGTCAGTCAGTGTCCACAGACACAGCTTCTTTCCAGGAGAACTTGTTCATAATGTTATTTCTGAAATATGTGATTACTCATCACTTTATATAGTATTTATTTAGTATTTCTGCCATTTTTCCTAATGATATGTGGAAATCATTGATGAAAACATCTGTTTCAAATAGGATTACCTTAAACCGTCAGTTTTACCCTGAAGACATGTTGGGAAGATTCTAAAATATTATCTGAAGTCCTGATTATCTTTCAGTTATATGTTCCTTGTTGTAAACATGTATGTGGACAGACATAGGTATCACTGTCTGCTCTGTATGTCTGTGTCTTTAAGGAGCTTTATTCTCATAAAAAAAAAAAAGCTTCTAGATCCATTTTTAATGTATAAAATGAGAAGAATGTAGCTTACATTTGTGGTGAAGATTAAATAAGTCAGAACATCATTTGAATTCTGACTTTTCACTTAATTAGCCTTGTGATTGACGCTAATTTAGTAAATGAGATGTTCCTATGTTAATTGTTCATTGTGTTAAGTCTCGGGGGAAGGGGAGAGAGCTAGCAGAGTGTGCAGCCTGCGCAATCCTGCTGTGTGCACAGGCACCCGGGCCAGCAGATAGACTGCGGAACTGAGACTCCAGCAGCCAGCAGTGTGGGAGCCCAACTTGCTCCTGGAGCCTTGATCAGGAGCCGCAGACTAAGAAGAGGGGGAATGATAGGTGGGGGCAAGCACAGGACATACTTCTGGAAGTGCAACTTCTAAAGAAGTGATGTCCAAAAATAAATAAATAAATAAACATGAACCACAGGTATTCACACGGCTCAGATGTTAGTTTCTTGATCTTTATAAATGTTCCCTCGTTACACAAGGGATTAGAGGAGGAGGAGATGAGGGCACAAAAGAGGAAGAAGGTGAGGGCAAGAAAAGGAGGAGGAGGGTGAGGGCACAGAAGAATGCTGTGCTTGGGTTTTGTTAGTCCTCTGTAGGTCTAAAATTACTTTAAAAGGAAAAAAAGGTTTAAACAATAACATTTGGGAACATTTACATAATAACCCACTGCAATAACCCACAAGGCATTCGTGTTAGTGTTCATGCTAATTAGTGGCACCTAATATGTGTATGATCCATATGCACTTACTGAGCAGATGACTTGGCGGCAGACTTAGAATGGGCCAGCTAAGATAGGAGGCGGTGTGCTGGATACTATGGGTCACCTTTCCTAGAAAACCAGTCACCATGCTCTGAAATAATTTACTACCAAAACTTGGTTATGACCTGTAACCAAAGAGGTTACAGAACCCCAGAAGAGCCGTTTATTAATAGGAACTGATCATGTTTGGAACCTAGAGTCAATTATTTCACTTTTTTCTTGGCTTTTGTGGGAAGACTGGTGCCAAGTCTCACGATAGTATCATGGTTAGAAAATAAATCCAATATTTCATTAATGGGAACCTTTTAATGGGTACCTGCCTGCATGATGGGGATGCAGGCATGGATGCAGACATGGATGCAGATGGGATGCAGGCGATGGGAAGGCAGACAACAACAGGGATGAAGACAAGGATGTAGACAGGGAGGCAGATGGAGAGGCAAACTGGGATGCAGGGTTCTCACTTAGAATGATTACTGGTTTGCTTAAAGAAACAGTGACAAGAAGAACTTAAGGGTATGCTCTTGTTTGAGGTGCTTCCTGGATTCTGGTAGTATAACTAATGGTGGAAGATCCTTGTCAGACCCTATGAGTAGGAACATAGCTAAGTATGGGAAACTGTCACTAATCTCAGAGATAGCAAAGGATGGACTGTTTAGCTGGTAATACTAGTACTAGGGCTGCAAGGGAGTCAGTTTAAATCCTTAGTTAGCATTTGGAAGTCAACACTTCAGGGAAGAAAGATTGATACAAATCAGAATTCACTTACTCATGGACAGATTGGCCAATTTTGTTTTGTGCCTTTAGCTTCTTGTCATATACATGATTCTCTTTATTTGAAGAGATGTCACAATCTAACCCAATAGTCAAGTAAGTTAGACCAGAAATTACATAGAATATTCTCACCCACAACTATATCACAGAGAATTAATTCATTCTTGATGTACTTAGTAAAGCAGACATGTAGGTGCATGTACACATAAGCACATATGTACAGGTATGTCTCAGACATTCATAATTAGCTCTTAACCTCCCTTCCACACTTTATATTCCTAAAGATATAGCAATATTGGTCAATTTATGAGTTTTGGGACTAGTAAGATGGATCAGTAAGTAAAGATGCCTACTGCCAACCTTGACAATCTGAGTTCAAACCCCAGGACTCACATGACAAAGAGAAACAACACCTGAGAAGTGCCCTCTGCCCTCCACACAGGTTCTGTGGCACATACATGCAGTGATACATACATGCAGTGGCAAATACATGCAGTGGTACATACATGCAGTGACATATACATGCTGTGGCACATACATACAGTGGCACATACTGCAGTGGCTAATGTGGTGGCCATACATCAGTGACAACATGCAGTAGTACATACATGTAGTATTACATATTGCTGTGGCACATACATGTTGTGGCACATGCACTCCACACACATGCTAAGTAAAAACAAATATAATAAAAAACAATTTAGAGTTTTACATTCTCATAAAACCCCTAAAACAAGACATTGTATATAATTGCTGGGAAAGCTAGAATACATTTAGGAAATCCAATTACAACCTCACCTTGAACCAAGTTTTTAAAATCAACTACTACTTAAGGCATCTTTTAAACTTCACATTTTTAATTAAGAAAATTATGCTTTCTTGGTTCAAGCTTAGTCTTCCCTTGTGAACACATTCTTGACTTTCATTTCCTCATCTGTCTGGATAGTTGTGTAGACACATGTAGCTGTAGACTGTGAAGATGAGGAGAGCACACGCAGAGCAAGCACTCGGGCCATGCTAACCTTGCAGGACTCAAGCCTTGCTAATCTTGAAGGCACCAGGACTACAAGGAGCTGCTTCTTCATGCTAATCTGACACTTCCTGGTCAGCACAGACAGAGACACATAGGTTAGTTTAATTCAGGTGTTATGCCTTTATGCCTGTCTGTCTGATCTCTTAGTGGATGTTTTTCCCTGGAGACCCATGCTGGTACATAATCCAAGAGAGGACACTTATCCGATCAGAACTTGATGTTTCTAACATTCTTTCACATTTCACCGACCTCGAACCGTCTCTGTCATCGTGTCTTCGGGTCCTCCATGGCTGCCCTTGTTGCTCCTCTGGTGTAAAGGAAGAATGTTCTAGATGCTCTCCTCTGTGTGGCATGTATCTAATGCATCTTCTCTGTTTTATCTCCTTCTCTACAGCTGGATCCTGAAAAATCCTCTGCCCAGTCTTCCAGTTTCCTAATTGTTTATGAGTTTCCTCTTAGGTGCTGGATTAAAAAATATTGAGTAACTGTAATTTTTGTTTTATTTCTAAAGGCTGGTGTTTGATTATTCATTAAGCCTGCATACCCTTTTATTATAATTTTTGAATGATATTTATCTAAGAAGTTCAAATATCCTTATAGGGGCTTCGTTTTGGGTGAGTTCTGGTATTTGGGGCAGGCTGATCATATTTACTCTGTGTGCAAACTCAAGCACACTTTCAACTCCAGGTTGGTTTTGTCTCTGCCATTCTCTCTGTGAAGAGTGCCCTCCCTTGCAGTGTCCCTCCAGATGAACCCATTTGTTCATCTCAGGCAGTCTATGGGACACCCCTCCTTGGGCTTTTTAACTCCCCAGCATATGGTTCCAGCACCAGTCAGTTACAGATGGGCTTAGATCCCAGACCCATACTGGGTTATGAATACTGTGTGTTTATTGCCCAAGACAGTGCTTGCCCTCGAGAAACCAGAGAGAGATGCCTGTCTTAGCCATCTTTCCTTTTCTGATAGTGGATCCTTCCTGTTCCTGTCCCCACAGCCCTGTGGCTCTTTCAGAGTTTCTGGTTCTATTTAGACAACTTAGTTTCATCTCCCCGTCTCCATACAGACATGAAGCTTCCAGCCATATTCATGTCTGGACACATTCATGATGTGTTTGGGCCCAACACAACCCAACAACAACTCATGCTGATGATGACTGCCTGCCACAGCTGTTTCTTCTGGGGACCCAGCTGTCACTTTGGGGCATACCTATATATATAAAAATAATTATTCATCTATGCAGCTCACTTGGCTACACTGAAATCTTAGTTCAGGAAGAAGCGATGGTGGGGTGGAGTGAGGAATGAGAAAGAGGTATTATATCTCTGAGACAGGAGAACAGTTGAATTTTCTCCTGTCAAACACCTAGGTTTTTAATAATCCCAGCCTTTTAAAGTCTCAGACTTTTAAGTTTCCTTACATCTCTGACATGATTTCTCTTTGCAATTCCGCCCACTCTGTGCGAGAATAATAACGTGTTGGTGCGCTGTTCTTCTCCTGTGCCTTTTCATCCTGAGAACTCCAAGCACTTTATAGACACTGCCATTTATCCTCACAGCACCTCTGCATATGGGAATAGATCATTAGTTAGTAGGAGCTTGCATTATGGACAGAGAAAACTAGTCATCTGAGATACAATGAGTTCAAACATAGAAAGCCAGACCATGCCACACACACACAAACACAGCACACACACATACACACACACACACACACACACACACACACACACACACACACAAGGTCACATGTTCAGCCAAGGAAAAAGAAGGGTCTTTGCTTTCTCTCCCAGCACAAAGAATCTGTTCCTGGTTCAGAATAACGTATGGTGGAAGCATGATGCCTTCCCTGCTGTTCTACCAAGAAGAGATTGCATATGACAGGCCCTTTCTTGGCACTGTTCTCTATCTCAGGTCTTAGTGGAGATGGCTTTTGGGGCTATCAGGAGAGTGGCCACAGGACTTCCTTGGATCCTTGTGGCCGGAAGGATGCTGGAGTCTTGGGAATCCCCAGTAACTGATGAAATTAGTTGGGAATGTAAGAACACACCGTCTCTAGACCAACACAGGTTCTATGATGGACAACTGGCATGCCAGTGAGCAGTCGCTAGGTGCCAGGGCCTGAGAGTCAGGCAGCAGTCTAGCTCTTTTGATGGAGAAATTGCTGCAGGATGGAGCTGGGAGAGGCCTGCTGAACATAGTACATAGATTCCATCAACTGGAAAGAAGCCGATGCCAGGGAAGTTCTTATGAGTGAGTCAGGGCTCAGGGACAGGTGGAGATTCTGCAGCTACTGTTTCTCCTGGGAAGTTTAAGTTCCAGGGTGTGTCTCACCCTGTCCCCAGACAGAACAGTGCCTGCTTTTCCAGCCCCATCTAATTTGCCTCTTCTGGAAATGTACAGGGGTTCAAGATTAAAACGTCAGCAGATCTGCGCTCTGCACACTGTTACTGCCAGAGCTGAGCTGGCCCTGAATGGAGGAAGTGAAGTGTTGGTGGGCTAGGGACACAGCTCAGTGGTGACTCTGCTTAGCATCAACAAGATCCTAGGAACTATCCCTAGTGCAAACAAAGGGACCAGAATTCATAAGACAGTTTGTTTAGCTAGGCTTGACATAAGGGCCAGTACTGCTTGAACAGGTTTATGTCATGGATCACCTGGATCAGATCATGTACCGTCATAGTACTTAGACTTCTGGGGTGGGGGAGGGGCACATGACAGTGATGATTTTGGAAGTAAGGTCTGCTCATCTTCAGAGCCAGACAGTTGCCTCAGGACCTGTCTGACCTCTGAGTTTCCATCAGCTCCCAACTTAAGGGAGTCTACAAGGCACTGGAAGAATGCTGGATATGTGAAGTCAGGCTAAACCACAGAAATCTCTTAGTATGAAGTAAGACAAGGGATGGGAAGGGGAAGCTATTATCAAGACCCAAGATCATTGGCTTCCAGTGAGCAGACTAAGTTTCCCTCAGTCCTCCTGACAGTTAAAACGAAAGGAAACTTAACCAGATGGTCCGTACCCAGCAAAGGTCACTCGTTTTATGCTCCAGTAGGGTTGTTGGTATGGTAATTACCTAACAAAATAACACTAGCGTTCCCTGCCAGAGACAGATCTTAAAAATTAATTTTATGTTTCACAGAGAAGGATGAGGGCAAGATGGTTAATTTCTCCTCGGAAGCAGGGATGGCCTCACATGGCCACGTCGGACTTTGATTCTTCACAGCAGTTGGAAAGAGAAAACACTGAAGATTTCTGCTGCCTCCATGTTAGCAGAGTAACAGTGGTGCTTCCCCGTGCTCCCGCCAAGCCTGATCCACGCCCAGTGTCCTGATCCTTTATAGTCAATATCCTCTAAGCAGTGTTAGGCGGCCCCTGCAGCTCGCCTACAGCCCTCAGGGAAAACGAAGTTCAGCTCAGACTTGAAGCCCTCAGCTCAGGAGGCAGAATGCTAGCTGTTCCTCAATGTTCTCTGGATCATGAAAGCTTGGCTGGAGCTTCGAGAAAATACCTGCAAGACACACTCAAGTTCTGATCCTAAGGGGCAAGCGCTGCTGACCCATGGCTGCTGTCCTACGGTAGCATCAGTGGGACCTCTCCATACACCATGGCTATGTAGCACGGCAGGTTTCTCCAGTTTCCCCAGGGACAGACAGGGTGCCATGGAGGTACTTTCTTCTCTTGCTCATTTATTTCAACTCCTAAGCTCTCTGTTCTTCCTCTAACTCTCCTATAAACCTCGCTCCTTTGTACTAGTCCAGTTGTATCTAACCAGCAGGTCACGGCCGCATGCCATCCAGGAGAGCAACGAACTTGCCCTAACACAAAACAGTCAACTTGCATAAAACATGATGATTTTTTTGGTGACTTGACCCAGTTCTAAGTGTGAATTTTGTATATGATCATGTAGCCAAGAGAATTTAAATGGTTAGATACCTGTGCTTAGAACTTCTACCTAGACTTCTCTTCCCTAGCTAGGCACAAGCCTGTCTTAGTCAACTTTAAGACCCCGTGACAAAGTACTTGCCATAAATCTTGTGTAAGATGGAAGGTTTATTTGGCTCAGGGTCAATCCCTTGACTCAATTGTTCCTGGGTGAAGAACACCTCAATTATGTTGATGAGGTACAAGGCAGAATAGAGCCACTTACTGAGAGAGTCAGGGAGTAGAGAGCTGGGGTAGGGGTGTAGAAAGAAGGGGCCATAGACAAGGATGTGATGGAAGAACCTTCCCCAAGTTCCTCTGGCCATAAGCTATGACTTCATTCCTGGATTAATTTGTTCATGAGGTTAGCTCCTCCATCCAATCACTCCTCAGATGTACTGCGTGACCATCGTCCATTTGCAAGCCTCCGACACATGACCTTTTGAGGGACACCATACTGAAACCATCTCTTTATTTCCTTCAGGTCTCACAGCTGTGTACTTTCCTCAGAGGCTGGACCAGGCCTGTCTCTTCCTGTCCTGTGTCTGTAATGTCAGCAGCATACCATGTACCTGTCTCACACCCCTCCTTGTTGATGCATCTTGTTTTTTGTCCTTCATGCTCTTTGCACTGTTGCCAGAGTGCTGAAGGTGGTAGGTGGTAACTCTGGGGTGCGGTGGTGTCCTGGGGCTTGGCTCTATGGTATTGCCAGCTCTTTCAGTTGTGCTTGAGGACTTGTGCCATAGATCAGGATGACGCAGACATGTTCTAGAATCAAGGGACATGATATATATATATGTATATATATACACACACATACATATATGTACATACACATATATATATACATACATGTATAAATATACATACACATATACATATATATACATATGCACACATATATACATAATATATACATTATATATTATACATATATAATATATTATAACCAGCATAATATATACATATTATGTATATATGTGCATATGTATATATAATGTATATGTAATGTATATATAATATGTATATATTATATTTCAATATTTGAAAGACATTTTCCCACAAATTTTCCATGAAAAGACAAATTTTCCATGAGAACAACGGGTGTGATACTGGTTGTTCATTCATTTGGGCTCAATGTTCCCCACCTGATTTTGATACACAGTACTGGGTTTGATAAGCAGGGCTGTAGTTCTGTGTAGTTCTGACCTTCATGGACATCTTCCATTTGCATTCGAAGACAACTTGGCTACGCAGATCACTCTTTGAAGGCTGATGGAGATGATTCCATTATCTCCGAGTGTGTCAGGTATCTGGGAGTCTGCAGTCAGTTCAAGTTTATCCTTTAAAATAACCGGCGTCCTCCTCACAGTCTACACCTGCTGTGCTGATTCAGTAGCAAGTCGATCCAAAGTGTATCATTTACAAGATTGGGCTTTCCTAGGGAGAGAGCTTAAAGATATTCAAGTATAAGAATTTTTATGATGAGTTAGAGAGATGGCTCAGTGGTTAAGAGCACTTGTTGCTCTTAGAGAGGATCTGGGTTCAGTCCCCAGTACCTACACAGTATCTCACAACTATAGCTGGCCTCTGTGGACACCAGGCATGGACAAGGTACACATATATACATGAAAGCAAAGCATCTATACACATAATGTTAAGTAATACATCTTTAAAAAATAATTTTTTTTTTTTTTATGGTCACGATTTCTACTGATACAATTCTGAACCCAAACTTTGGAACCGTGTCTGTAGGATTCCTGGTCACCCACCAGTGATCAACGGCGTGAGATTTGGGCTGCTGCCTCCCTGTGGCAGGAGAGAGAAGACTCTGTTTATCATTAAGATCTCCTCTCTTGAGGGGATAATTTCTAAAACTGATTCCCCATTCTCTCTAAGAAGCTTACTTAAAGTAGTTAGCATAAATAGTTTCGATTCTTCATATATGTAAGAAAAGAGGGTAAAATTGGGTGAAAAATCTCTGCTGTGTTTGGGAAATTTTTCATCTGAAAAAGGTTCACGTTCAATTTTACTGAAAAAACAATGACTAAACCTCAATTTCCCCAGAAATATTTAATGATAGTTTTTCCCCAGTCTGTCCCTTAATTATTTTAATTAAATGACAATTCACCCTCTTTTCATATAAACAAGTGACTAAAGCAGGGTCTTAAAATTGGAGCACCTAGGAGGCAGCCTCTACCTTAGACCTGCCCTGTGGCTTACATTTTTTGTAGGGTGGTCTTCCCTAAGGCTATGGATGTCTGCTTGATTCCGGTACCAGGAATATCCCATAGCTCACTTATCTCGTCAACTTAAAGATGACGTAATGTATTTCTGACTAAAGTGCCTCCATCCAGGATCCCACTCTTTGGACAGGCCCACAGTCATGGGACCAGTGTCTCCTCAAGAGGCGCTTTTTGCATCCGGAACTGGCAGTTCGGGATCCAAGCATCTTCCTATGACCATCCCTTTTCTCAAAATGTGATTCATTCCAGTGAGCTCCTCCTGGGAGCAGTCAGGCCAGCCCTTGAGTTGGGCCAGTGCAGGGCATCAGGGGACACCTATGAAAAGAGAATTGGACACATGCATTGGGCTTGTTCTACTCTGAAAGCTGCTGGGAAGGTTGATGCAGCAGAGCCCAGGAGCCTACAGTGCCCACTTGCTACTGTCGGATCCAGAGCTGAGGAGGAACCTGGAGCCCAGTTCCTGCTTCGTTTTCAGATGCCCTGCAGGGGGACACCTTTTACTTCAGGAAGGAGAATTTCTTAAGAAGCAACTCCCACTCCTGACCTGTCACTTCACAGATAGTGTGGACCGGGTGTAGGCGTGAGTGTTGGAGAGAGGCCACTTAGACTGTGAGACCTTTTGACTCAGTCTTCTGCTAGAATTATAGAGGTCCAGTAGAATTTGTAGCCAACAAAAAAATAGTTAAACTCTCTTCACCTCAACCCAACAAGCTTATGAAAAAGCTTTGAGGGTTGATCTCTTTTAGCTATTTTGTATGAAAAGCAGCAGGACTAAATAGAATGTTGGCTTTTCCTTGGAAACATGGGTTATTCAAGTCACATTTCACAGACAAACAAACATGTTAGGGGTTTCCTTGCAGTGAACCAGGTAATTGGACAAGGTAGCATCTGATCCATGCTCCAGAGCAGCCTCTGCTCTCCCTGCAACCCCTCTGATCCTGAGATCTTGCTGGACTACAGTGGTGTCAGCCTTAGGAACTGAGACCCCCCCCCCCCCCACTGAGTCCTCTCTGGGGCTCTGTCATCTGGGGTTAGCTCTCTTTTAGTGGCCCCTTCTTGGGCCCAGAGTAATTTCTCAGAGATAGGCAGGAAGAAGAGCTAGTCCCTGACTGTATCTCTTTTCTAACTCTCTGGTCTTTCAGAACTTCACTAGTCTGTAGGGAATTCTTGTCCATAATATACTTTAGGTCATTTGTGTTGTCTCCCCTTCAAATTCTGGTACAAATGACCACGTGAGAGGCAAGGAAGAAAGTGGTGGCTCCTGTTCCTACTCACGTAGTTCCAAGGAGGAAACCCAAGTTCCTTAGGAAACCTCCTCCACAGGGCTACTGTCCTATCTGGCCATCATGGTGGCTGCTGTGTGGTCAGCATGGCTGAGGATGTGACATGCTGGGGCAGAGTGAAGAGGTTGTACCCAAGGAGCTGGTAGTGGGTGTACAAACCATGTGTACCATACTCCCTTTTCCTAGGCCTAGGGAAGAAGCCCTGTGCATAACACCATGGGATGTGTACTCTTTAGTCTGGTTGACGTGCCTGGCCACTCATGCCCAACCACCCTGCTGTGTTTGGAGCCCATGAAAGCTTTTCCAATGTGGTTCCCTAATACAGAGATACCCTCTCCCCATGGGAAGCCGGAGCTTATTGCCCTTTGCAGAAAACCATCCTGTGAAATAGTTTTCCACATCTCCTTCAGCAAGAGGGAGTCACTGTGAATGTCCTCTGGTGAGCCAAGGAAGCCCTTGGTGAATGTGTATGAGCATAACCATGTCAGGGTGAATCAGACCCCTGGTCAGGCTCTAAGGAATGGCAAAGCCTGCCTTTAGTCCAAGTGCAAAGGGTGATGTTGCTTGCAGCCTGAGACCGCTCACCTTCAGGGACTTCCCGCTAAGACTAGCTGGCCCCTCCCTCTGTGCTGTAGCTGATAAACATTCTGAAGTCCTTGGTTGATGTGAAGTTGTCCAGTTCCACCAGAAAGCACACCACTCAACATATCCCAGCTCTTCTGTACATGTGTCTGTCATTTCCCCCTTCCTGTACCACCCCGTCAGGTCAATGCTTGAATCCGTGCAGGCCACAGCTATGTCCTATATCATCCTGATCCCTTCAGTGCAGGGAAGACCAGTCTGTGTGAAGGTTGATCCTTAATCCTGTGCAAACTCTGAGCCTAGTTTACCCTCCTGTCCATGCAGAAAATGCAGCTAGGGTGACAGGCCAACTGCTGGATCCTGTGGTCGGCAGGCGAGATTTCCCTTCTGATGATGTGGCTTGAAAATGCTGTCAAAGGAACGATGCCTTCTTTCCCCTCTGTGTAGGAGCCACTCCGCTGCCATTGATGCAAACACCCATACAGCTGCATATGTGGTATTCAGCCTTCTGTTAGTATCAGGTATGTGGCAGGCAATCAAGTTAGAAAAAGAAAAGAACTTTTGGACTCTTTCCATCCATGGTCAGTTGGCTTGTGGAAATATCCCACTGGAAGTTCATGCTTGAGCAAATCCTGTCAGGTATGGCCAGGAAGCCAAAGAGAGGGAAGAAAGCAGTTCTGAGGCCGTAATATCCCCTCAAGAGCACACTCCCTGAAGACCTGGAGATGTCTCTCAGGCTCCATCTCAGCAGCAACACTGGTTGATTTAACACACAGAATACTTTGGTGAACATTAAGATACAAAATATGTGACACTTTAATTCTTGTTTTTTTTTTCTGGAAAAAAACTTTTTTTTTTTTTTTAATTTCTTCCATTTAATTTTCCCCCAAATTATTGTTGTTTGGTTTGGGTAGAATGTTTGTTGGTTTATTTCTTCTCTGACTGTAGAGAGTAGAGAACTCCCAGAACCCTCTACTCTGCCTTCTGTTTTCTTCTAAGAGTGAGGGCTTACAGGATAGGCATGCTGTAGTGGAACTGTTGAGTTTGCTCTCCCAAGCCCCTGCAGCTCATCCCATGCCGCCCTGGACACAGTCTGGAAAGCCTTCTCTTCAGATGGTAGCTCTTTGCCTTTCACACCCGTTGATGCTGATCTCTTAATTTCTCAGATGGAACTCTCAGATCACTGCATGTAAGTCTCTGAAGGACTGGGCGACTGGACTCTATTCTGATTAGCTACAAAGACCTCGGAGCCAGTTCCCCTACCTGGCACTTTTGCATAGCATGAAGCTAGAGATGACAAATTACCAATGTGGTGTCCTAAGATAGAGAATGTGTATTAATCAACAGCATGTGAAGGAGGTTAAAGATGGTGGCACGTGACAGAGGAGGGGTGTGTAGAAATGGTGAATTTTCTGATATGTTTATAAGGACTGAAGCTTTAGGAAGATCGAGAGCCAGGGGGCAGTATGAACTTCTAGGACCCTGCTTTTTACCTTTACATCCTGAGACTTGTGAATCCCAAGAGTGTGCAGTGTGGGGAAATGGCTTCTCCCTCCTGTCCCCATCTTGTCTGATGCTGCAGGGGCACCGGCTTCCACCTCTGTTGGAAAGATGCTGCTGAAAGCTGACCTTGACTGTCTCTAGGCTTCCCAGTGTTCCATGTTTGACTATGCACTGGGAATTCTGCTTTAGTTTTTCTTCTTCCTAATTACTGGCAGTGTGCATAAACTTCATCTGTTGCTACCTTTTCCCAGTTGATGAAGAAACTGAAACAGACTTCCTCTTATGACTCTTATATGCACAACTTGGTAGGCATGGTGATGAGAACCTAGGTCATGATTGCACATTCAGAAGCCCACATGACTAGCGAGAGCCTGTAGGAGCATCAAGAGAGAATCTTTGTGATATGGGCAGGGGGCTAGAGTGTGGTGAACAACCTCTGTGATTTCTTGGTTCTCGAATATTAGAACAACAACAACAACAAAATCTGTCCACAGACATGTGGGTAGAAGCACGAGTAGAGAGAGTTTATCAGGAAAGATCATGGCTGGAGAGAGGGCTTGCTCAGCCTAAGTTCTATCCTGGTGACTTACAGAAAAAACCAGCTGTGGTGGTGAGCATCTGTAATCGCTGCACTCCTATGCCTGAAGGTCCCAGGCAACTAACTTGGAGTACACCACACAGTGTCTCAAAAACAAGGGGGAAGGTAAGAATCAATTCTGAAATGTTTCCTTTGATCTGTTCTCCCCTCTCTTTCCCTTTCCCTGTCCCTCCCTCTCTCTCTCCTTTCTCTGTTTCTCTGTCTTCCTCTCCCTCTCTCTTTCTCAGTTTCTGTGTCTTTCTCTTCTTTTCTCTGTCTTTCTCTCTCTGTCTTTCTCTCTCTCTCTTTCTCTCTCTCACACACACACACACACACACACATATGCACACACACATACACACACACCGTGATACATGCCAGCAAACTTTCCCCATGCTATATTAATTTATTAATTTCAAAATATACATTCAAAAGAGTAAGTGGGACAGAGCTGGGAGGAAGGTTAGAAAGAAGGTCATTGGAAATGTCTACCAAAAGTGAGGACTTTACCATCCTAGCGCCATGGCCTTTCTTGTGCTGTCCTCTGTTATGGTGAGCCTTGTGGTCTGCCTTTTCTCTGTCAACGGGCTTTCCAAATACTAATCCACAGCCTATGTATAAAGCTGTTCATCTGCACTGTCCACTCTACTCTGCCTCATTTCTACTAAAACAGATTTGCAAGCCTGACTTTTAGCCAGCCCTTTCTTGAGACTTCTGTACCTCTTGGTCTGTCCCATGACGACAGTGGTGGTCACATGATTTTGCCTTGCCTTGGGAGACCTCGTCCAGTCTGTTTCCATCCAGGACTTTGTCACATAGGGCTATCTTCTTTCTCTTAGCATGGCCCAGCGTTTCCATCTTCTGATGTTACACTAAGTAGCTTCTGTTGTTTTACAACTCTACCGCAGCTCTCTGTGTTTAAGTAACTCTCCCGTTATGTGCCGTAGGTGTTTGGGGAAGAGCCTAAAACAGGCCAGTGGCAGACCCATCAGCAATAATTTATATGTAGTGGTCGACTAACACTTAGTATCCCAACTTTGATGGCTAAAACACCCCACCTTTTAACCCCTTAAGTGTGCTGACTATTCTAGGGAAGCCTCGGTGGCTTCTGCCTTCCTCTGCTCTGTGAAGTGCTTTCTCCATTTTCTTTAGTATCTCACGGAGGCAGATCTTATTATTTGAATAAAATCCACAGACCTATACCCAAGGGGAGATAGAGAAGTAACTGAACCTTTGTTTTATTCCCTGCTTGCTCCCATGTCTTCAAACTTGTCAGGTCACCAGTTGATCAAAACACATCAGAGGCAGAAGGCATGTCCACAGTATTTCACAGTCCTGCAGCCTGCCTCCGCTGGGGAAGGCGGGTGCAATTCATCTCACCATTGTTCCCAGAGCACAGAATGTAAGAGTGAAAGCAACCAGGCTCTATTTTGAGTTTCAGCATTCACACAGCCCAGCATGAGCTCAGGGAGGTGACAGACACAGTGGGAATTCCAGCGTTACTACAGCCCCTGTGTAAGCCAGACCTAGCCAAGCCCTTCCCTGGGCATGAGCTTGTGAGACTCTAAGAGGTGCAGACATCACTGCTCTGAAGTGGGTGTGCTCCGGTAAACAGAGGATACATTTGCTGTTTATCAAGAGCAAAGTTTAGGGTTTGCATTTTACTCTAGACCAGAGTTCCTCAGTTTGGCCTCCTCCTCTCCTCCTTCCTCTCCTCCCCCTCCTCTTCTTCCCCTTTCTCCTCCTCCTCCTCCTGTCTCCCAGAGCCTTATCATTCTCCTCCTCCATTCCAAGGTCCCTATGGCCAGTTGAAGCAAGTAGCTGTATATCTGGGTAGAAGAGACCAGAGACACTTCTCCCAGAAGCCCATGATACTCTATGTCACAGTTTTTTTACTGAAGTGGGAAATTTTATGATGCCCAATTCAAACAAAACAGCTCAAATGAAGTCTCTGGGTACAAAATACATAAAAGATTTATAAACTCTTGCAAAATATGTATTTTGCAAATTAGATAAAAGATTTACAAGATCAATAGACCTTTAGGTTATTGTGCCTTTGAGGAATAGTGTTTAGTGTGATGTTTCATTTTGTTTTGGTGAAGGTAGTAAGCGTGCAAATGTATCCATAAGTACCTTTTTTGATCATCTCCACTGTATTATGTTTTGTGGTAGGCTGGAGAGATGACTCAGCGGTTAAGAGCACTTGCTACTCTTGCAGGACCCAGGCTCAGTTTTCAGCACCTATACAGTAGCTCACGGCCATCTCTGACTCCAATTATAGGGGGCCCAATGCCCTCTTCTGGCCTCCACAGCCACTCTACATATATGATGCATACATACATGCAGATAAAATACTCATACACATAAAATAAAGGTAAATAAATCTTTCACAGTAGCTAAAGGTATCAGCAGCAGACACAATGTCCCCCAGCAGTTGAATCAACAAACTGTGGTCTATAGAGAAGATGGAAGAATATTATTGTTCCTTAGAAAGGAAAATGATCACTGATGACGACACTCAGCATCTTAAGAAGAACATGAAGGAGAATAACTCAATCATTCAGAAGACAAATAGCAAGAGAATCTAATCCTATAAAATGCCTCAAGTGGCTGCATTATAGGGGCAGAAAGATCAGGGGTATCAGGAACCCGGGGGAGGCAGAATGCAAAGTTACTAAGTGGTAGGGGCAGAGTTTCCATTTTGGGAGAAGAAAAACATTCTGGAGATGGGTGGTGGTGACAGCTAAATGATAAGACTATGTTAATGTCACAGAGTCAAGCTCTTTAGAACTGTTGAAAGTAGATTTTTTTTTCCTCCTCAAGTATGTTTATGATTTTTGAAGTGATTTGAAAAAAAAAAATCAAGACTAGTGGTTAAAAAGTATTTTGGTTCCAAGGTATTTCATTCCCTTCAGATATCTCACACGATGATGGTTGGTACTTCCTTTCCCTTTCGCCTTGAAGCATCTGCCCCCATCTCCTTCTTTGCTGAAACACAAAGGACAAGTCTTTCATTCTGTGCTTCTGTAGGATGAACTCTTGTTTTCAGACCAGCTCATCTCCCAAGGATCTCATTCTGCAGTGTCAGGAAGGACTCACATTCTCAGCCAGGGTCAGCCAGCCTTTGCTGGGTTCATTCTCTGCCATCGTGACTGGAGCCCAAACTTGAGCATAGACACCACACTGGGCTTCATGAATCCTTATGAGATCTCACTCCAAGGCCCTGGGCCTGTTGGAGGTCTTTTGTTTGGAATACGTCTGTTCTTGATCATTGTCAGGATGGGCGACTCAGAGAGGCATCTAGCCATACCCAGGAAGAATGTCCGTGCTGTTACAGAGGGACTGATCCCTTACACACTAAGGGGGACTTGGAGTATGCACAGATTTTATGCATGTGTGTACATTTGTGTGAGTGCATATGGGTAAGTATGTGTGCCCCTCTGTGTGTGTACATATGTGTCCATGTGTGTGTGCCTTTCTTCATCTCTCCTTACTCCTTCCCTTCATTAGCTTAGAATTATTTCTTCACAGATTTCTTCTCCCCTGGAGGAGCATGGTCTTCTCACAGACCTGTAGTCCTGGAACCTGCTGAATAGTCATTGTCAGGAAACAATGACTAAAGCCAGCATTGGTTCAAATGTAGATGGTATTAATTCAGTGTCTTACCCCCACCTTGGCTGGATTCAAAGTACATGGGCAGTGTAGACTGAATGGGATGAGTCTTTTTTTATTTTACTATTTTAAACTCCTGATTTTCACTGTACAAAATCATGGTGACATGTTTTGGGCCAGGGAGCTGTGGTGAAGCCCTGGGAAGCAGGCCTGGAGCAAGAGTGGTGTCTGGGCTATCCAGAGCCTGGAAGTCTCATACTGAGATCCGCAGGGCGTGCTCCCCACCTTTGCCCCACCAGAGGAGATTATGTAGCTGGTAGCCAGGTTAAACTTCCTCTCCCCTTACAAGGTCCTGTCCAGCAGGGCCTGGAATTCCTCCTGATGCAAAGGAGGCATCCCCACTACCCTGGCCATGGCTACTGATGTGTATGTACTCACCCTGACTGCCTCTATTTACTCCACAAAGGTTTAAATGCGCTTGTTCTCTCCATTAAATGAGACCAGTTTTCTGAAGCTGCTTTTGTATGTGTCTGTGTGTGTGTGTATGTGTGTGCGCACACATTTTTCCCTCACACCCACTGCTGACCAAGATCCTATACCCACTCACACCAGGCTAAGTTTTTCCCTCTCCCGTCCAGCCAGGTGTGTAATTGGCCTGGCTACCCCGAGGGGGAGAAGTGGACACGGCTGGCAGCGTGTTACAGCTACATCTGTAGCCATCAATCCGTAAGCCTTGTCAGCTACTGAGTATAAGTGAGAGTGTGGCCCTCTTGGCACATAAGGAGTATCACCAGCGCCACCCACTCGGCCACTAAAGAGTGCCTTGCTCCACTTGTCTCCTCTGGGCTGTGCACCTATAGTCCCAGTTCAACAGAGTGCCCATGGTATCATCTGTTCCAGGCCTACCTCAGCACCCCAGTGCCAGCCACATCCTCTGACTGTCCCAGAGCTCTGGTTTACACTATATCTACTCATGTAAAGTTAGAAGAAAAGTCTACCTCTCTTCATTACTGTCACCAGGCTGTGGCCAGGGGAATGGGTGCAGGCCCTAAATACTGTAGCTCCAGAGCCTTACCTTAAATGTTCATATACAGTTTCTGGTGTCCCTGGTTTGGGACTGAGTCATAAGAAGCTACGATGTATATGCAGAATATGCCCTGCCACCTTCGACCTTGGGGACTGAATGGATTGGTCACAGGGAAACTCCTTTACCATTCATGGATGAATTAATGGATATTCCTTCTGTAATTGAGTTCCTAGTTCCTAGTTCCCCTTCTTTGATGACACAGTATATGCCATTATTCAGGTTTCATCTGGATGAAACTCACCTCTCCCCATATCCAGGCAGAAGTATTGGGCCTTCAATATTACCTCCTGGCTCCCCTGAACACCTTGAATCGCGATACACAACTTAAGTATTTATCAACTTTAGTTCACTTTTATCCAAACTTAATCAGCTGATTTTTAACTTCTATCCACATATCATATTTTAGAAAAAAAATCATTGGCTTTGGTCTTTTTTTTAGATGGACATCAATAAGGTATTCTGGACCTTGAAAGGAGTTCACAGAGCAGACACATAGGGCTGGAGGCCTGTAGGTGCAACACGTGCTTTATGCTCCTCCTCAGAGAGGGAAGACATCAGAAATTCATAGCATCTCATTCTGCAGATTCCAGGCAGCTAGCCATGACACACAACAGGAAACCAGACCATTCTGACCCAGAGATGAGTTTCAAGGTTGAGGCATGTGTGTATTGTGGTTGGTCCTGTAATATGAAGTCATCAGGGCTGGATTAGTGGAAGCTAATGCATTCCAGTGCAGGGGTGTATTTACTGCCAGTTCTATTCAAGATATCATGGGAATGACTGTCATGGGTACATGGTATGTTCAAGTTTATCCAAATCCTGTCCCTATGATGGGTAGTTAACATGCCAATGGTATTTAAAAGCTCTTAAGATTGCTTGTGATACTACAGAATCTACTTCAATTCCAGATACAATCTATCAGTGCTTTCCCTAGGCCAGGATAATTCACACTTTAGACAGGGATGGAGATACTATGTCCAACTAGTTGCCATGTGGCTCATGGCAGTTTTCTTCTTTTGTTCCATACTAAATAAGAGGTACAGAGGCCCGTAGGCACCATTTAGTCATACTCTAGCACCCCACTTAGAGCAGTCCTCCTACTCAATGGGGGATTAGATCCATCTTTCTTCAAGCTGTTGAATTTTCTCCAGCTGTCTCTTCTGCCATCAGCCCTTTGCCATTTCCCCAACCTGTGCCTTCCCCGCATTGCACAGACAGCTCTGCTGGCCTGGTGTGCCATGGTTCCCAGATTAACAGGACCTCTCAATGGGAGTGGGCTCCTATGGCAAACCCCAGGGGCTCCTCTGTACTGTCTGAGTTAGGCATAGGTAGAGGATAAGATTTTGATGTTTCTTTCCAATGTTAAACATGTCTACGGTTCATTGTGGGTTGGGAAGTCTAGACTACTAAAGACCCATGACTTCGACTGAACTGAAGCCAACGCTTTCCTGTCTTCTGCAGTGCTGAAAGATCTCACGGTTTGTTATAGAGACATGTGACAGCCAGTGTCACTTAATCAGCACCATGTATTTGAGACCTAATGAGGGCATGGCACATGGCTGGGCTGTTCTTCATAGGTCAACTCAGCACAACATGACTCCCACCTTCCCACTCCCTTTCCAGAGCCTTCATTTCATCTACCAACCTGAATGAGAGACATAGCAGGCTGCATCCCAGAGGAGGCTCTGGACACATCAATGGAACTACAGCTCCCTGGGAAAATGTACTCAGTGAAGTATCCCTTGCAAAGCCCCTTCAGTAACTGACTTTCAGAGGCTACCTGGAGGGCACAAGCTGGATATTTGTCCTGAAGGGTCTTTCTGGTCATTGTGCAAAGATTTAAGCCAATGGTTTCAGGGGCTGGGTTAGTGTGTGTCCTTACATTCTATAGATATGCATTTGGGTTCATCTTGAATCTCACCACATATAATGGTGTCAAAGGTGCCTGGAGAAGAAGGTGACAAGAGTCCTAGTCACACTATACCCTGTCAGATGGGAGATTCCCAAAGAGATCTCACTCAGGCAGGATGCTGTGTTTAGCCATTCTTGACATTAATACTATAACCTTGTTCTTTCCAGCAGGCTGCCTCCCGTTTGCATTTAAAGGTGGGAGCAAGGGCCCCTCTCTACTGGCACTTCGAAACCGCACAGACTCTCTGGGGCAGATGAGCAATGACTCCACAGAAGGCGCTGTGGACTCCTGCAACGCAACAGGTATGAAAGGACCCGTGACAACACCGACCCCACGATCGTACTGCCAGCCCTTCCCTGTGTTCTTGTCATTATGAGCTGGAATGTCCTGAGCAAAGTGTCCAGGATGATGTCCAATAGCTTGGAAGGACATCAATACCATATGATGTTAGCAAGGGACCAAATAGTGGGCTGGGCGTTTCACCCAGATTTCTGAAGTTAGAGCAGGCTACTTGATAAATGCAACCATCAAATTAATAATTCAGCCTGAAAGCAGAGGCCATCCTTGATCACCAGCTAGCAGTAGTGTAAGATAATGTCCAATCACTGCATCTGATGGCTTTGTTGATAAGCCAAGTATTGGCAAAAATACTCCCAATTAATTTTTTTTCATAAAACCAGACTATTGGAATCTTTAAAAAAAAAAAAAAAAGTTTCCGAAATGCAGAATGGATATCCCTTTCTGTTCTAAGGTAGAGATCAAGGGACCCTCTGCTATGTGATTTTCATGGATGAGAGATGTGGACTCATTTCATACAAGGAACTGATGATTTAAGAAAGGCGACATGACCCCACCCAAGTCTAGCTCCATGATCCAATAAGTTATTGATGTTACTTAATAGAAGTGTGGATGATTGAGGGCAGTTACATCCATGAAAAGCCCACCCCAGCATAGGTTTATGACTAAAAAAAAAAAAAAAATGGCATCCTTGCGCTTGCTGTACAACTGGCAGGCATCTCAGCCTGAGGGCCATCTCTCACCCGTCTACTGCTTACTGCTTTGAGGAAGTGTATCATGTGAGTCTTTCAAATGTCCACCCTTCCTTTGCCAGGAGGGAATGCTTCATTTCAGAGGAAATACTAACAATGACACACAGCAGCAACTTCAAAAGTGTGTGTGTGGTTAGGAAACGACTACACCTTCTTAGCTCTCTCTTTGATGTAACTAGGAAAAGCAGGTCTTTTCCCACATGGTCACAAAGGTCTCTATTTAGCTGAGTATTCTCCACTGGTCACATTGGCTCCTTCACGTGTAAGCACCATGTTAGTGCCTTCCCTATATGGATTGTTCCTAACAGGGGCAAGAGACAGCAATTGCCTCAGCTCTGCTTTCCTTCCACCTGGGGCATGTGACACCAAGAGAGCATACAGGTGCAGTAACTGAGCAGTGCCCCGAAGAAAGGAAAGTTCAGGAGATGTCATTAATACTATGTGGCCAGTTCAGGGGAGCTCCAGGCAGGGATGGTCCAAGGTCTCTGGCTTGGTGGAGCCTGAGTACAGACCTGGGCAGATGCATTGGAGAATATCCTGACCACAGATGAAAGCCATGTCGAGGCTAGAGGCCATATTGTCTTAGCCACTTCCAAGGAGGCAAGGTGGCCAAGCCTTACCAAGTGAGCGAGCATGGAATGGAGACCACAGAGCCAGGGGTATGGAGAATAGCAATACCCTGCAGTCCACAGAGGATGTGGGAGTTGGGGAAATATGCAGATTTGAATCCAAAGCGTGACATAATGTATTGAGTTTGCTGTGGAGTAAATAGTGGGAGAGTGAAGCACCCAAGAAGAAAATTCTTGGCAGCTCAGAGAGGGACCATGCTGGAGAGACTGGTGTCCGGTAACTTGTGAGAAGAAAACAGAGAGAGAAGTGGTCCTCGGGGTAGATTCTGCTTTGTGCGTCTGCCCTGGACAGTGTTGTTGCAATGAGGAAGTTTAGAGTGGGAGTGGAGCCAGTAACGGATGAGCTTCAGGGACGCTGACAGTGAGGGTCTTTCAGGCCGAGCAGACAGAGATGTGTAGAAGCTTTCCTCGTTGCTTTGGCTTCCTAGAGGCTCCCAGAAACAACAGTCTTTGAAGGTTTTGTCGTTGTTGTTAGTTGCTATTACTACCAAAGCAGTGTCTGGTGGGGATGGGGGCTCGAACCCACTACATAACCAAGGCTTGCCTTGAACTTCTGATCTTCCTGCCTCCACCTTCTGAGTATTGGGATTATGGATATACGCCATAACTCTGTTTTATGCAGTGCTAGGCATGGGTCCTGGGCTTCATGTGTGCTAAGTACGGATTCTACCAACTAAGCCACATCTTGATCTTCGGAGCGTTAATGGAAGAAAATTATAATAACTTCATTATGGAGTGTCAGTAAATTGAGAGTGGCAGGGGAAAGAGAAAGGTCCTTGTCTTTGATTTTGGCTCATTTGTTCTTTGGTTTTTGTTCTGGTCTAACTCCTAGTCTTAACTTTAAAGAATTAGGAATTAGACTTTTGCAAGTTATGAATTCATCAGATCAGGAATTCTGACTGACAATTTTAAAGATCCATGTCTAGGGACCAAGGTACTCATCTGTGCTGGGACAGTACTCAATGCTGAGACATCTAGGAAGCCAACACAAGTAGATGTGCTTAGTGGACACAGGATGGGGGAACCTGGGAAGTCCTTCCATGCTTACCACAGTGACATCACTGGGGGCAGAGTTCTTGTTGCCCAGTTGAGAACATTTTTCTGGGTGACTTGGTCTTGTCTTTCAGAATTCACTGTTTTGCTCGTCTACAGACCTAGACACAGCTGTGGTAGCATTAGTTGTGAACTTAGCTGTTGGAAGCAGGTCTCTGGGCATGCCTGTGAAGGACTGTCTAGATTCAGATAAGCCTCTGAGAATGTCTGTGCGGGATTACCTTGATTAAGTTAATCGATGCAAGAAGATTCATCTTGTCTGACAGGACCATTCCCTGAGCTGGGAAGTCTGACTGTATAAAATGGAGAAGGGGAGCCGAGCACAGCTTACATAGATTCTTGGCTCCCTGCTCTTCACTATGGATGTGATGTGACCAATTTTCTCAGGCTCCTCTACTGTGTCTTCTTCTCTCTGATGGACCGGAACCCAGAACTGTGAGCCTCTTTAAGATGTCTCTATCAGGATACCTAATCACAGCAACAGAAAAGAGACCATGAAAATATGAACACCCATCGATGAGGCAGCCTCACTTGTCAGCAGCCCTCTGGAGTGTGGCGGTCTCTGGCTTTCCAGGGTCACAGAGCAGTGCACAGCTGCCATGCGCATGCGCAAGAGTCTAGCAGTCCCTTCTCCTTTCCTACAGACTGACAGTGGGGTATCACAGTCTAGATCTGGAGCTAAATCAATTTCAATCAATCTCCCTCTCCTTCCCTTCCCCTCCCCCTGCCCCTCTTCCTCTCATTTTTATCCAAGGTCTACATACTTACTGTTACTTAAATTTGATGCACCATAATTCTGCCAGACAGATTATTTTAACTATCTATAAATTTTTTCTTTACTTTTTTTTTTAGTTCAGAAGGTGTTTTTGAAGACATAATCTTCTTTCAGGACCAAGCTAGACTGCAGGGTATGGTGGTCAGCTTTAAGTGTCAGCTGATAGAATCTAGAATCATCCGGGAAGAGTCTCAATGAAGAATTGTCTGGATGGGGTTGGCCTGAGGCCATGCTTGCAAGAACTCTTTCTTTCTGTCTTCCTCTCCTCCCCTTCCTCTCTCCCTCCCTCCTTCCCTCTTTTCCTTTCTTCCCTTCTTCCCTCCTTCCCTCCCTCCCTCCCTCCTCCCTCCCTCTTTTCCTTCCTTCCTCTCCTTCCTTCCTTCCTTCCTTCCTTCCTTCCTTCCTTCCTTCCTTCCTTCCTTCCTTCCTTTCTTCCTTCCTTCCTTTTGAGACAGGTCTTACTATGTAGCCCCAGATAGCCTGGAAATCCCTATGCTGACCAGGTTGGCTTCACACTCAGAGATCTTCCTGCCTCTTGTCTCAGAGTGCTAGAATTAAAGGCATGTGCCACTGTGGCTGGTTGAGAGACTTTCTTAATTGTGTTAAACGAGATGGGAAGACCTACTGTGCGCATGGGCAGCACCCTTCCCTGGCTTTGTGGTGCTGAACTGTATGAACATAGGGTGCTAGCTGAGGACCAGCACACACATGTTTATTACTCTTAGTTCCTAGTTATAGATGTGATATAACCAATCCCCTAGAGTTCCTGCCTTACTTGACTTTCCCTCAGCAATGGACGGTAGCCATCGTGCCCGAAGCTAACTTTGTCAGGGCATTTTTGTCTCAGCAACTGGAGATGACCTAAGATACAGGAGGGCACAACAAAGTTGAAATCAGTTTTGTCTTAGGATTGTCCACACAAATCTGAGTCCCACCGGTATCATTGGGTACCACCTGGACGACTGTGGGAGAGGGGGACATGGCTGTGGAGGAGGGGACCTGGAGCTTGAGTGTTTGCTGTGGTGAGAGGACTACCCGGGGCAAATGACGCAAGTGCTTAATGAGATGAGTCATCTGGCTGGTTGCTCACAGCTGAGATGACATTACCTGCGCAATGTCATCTGTCTTTGAAGTAGAGTCATTAGAGTCAAACCAGCAAACAGGTTCCCCAAAGCCTTGCCTCGACCAGATTATCCAACTCACCAATGGCTACTCAGTGTCTTCTGGGAGTAGAGCATGCTGGATATTGGTAGTACAAATACAAAGTACTGAAGAAGCCTGTGTGCACTATGGTGTGTGTGTGTGCATGCGTGTACGTGCGACATGAGAGGACAGCACAATCTGTGTTAAAGGGAAGTGAGTCTTTCCATTTTCAAGACAAGTGGAAGACATTAACAGTGAGGGAGACGAGGATTTGAGATAAAAGAGGAACTCATGGGCTGCCATCACGGCTGCGTGCAGGGTGTGACTGTGAGCTTTGTAGTTGGATAATGAAGTCAATCATGACTTCAGATTATGAAAGTCAAATACTAAACTAGAAAGATGTTTCTGCTCACCTGTCTGGTCTGTCTCTCTTATTCTTCCTGTGCAGATCCACATAAAGGATATTTGCTGTTAACAAATCTACTCAATAGGACCTTTTAGCTGCTGAAATACCACCCTTTGTATATCTCCCATACTGGCCAACACCTGCTATCCTTTGAGGAGTGGTGGAGGGAGTTTGGTTGTCACAGGATAATGCAATAAACTCTGTGTGAAATCTCCTAGGAAGAGACTCTGGGGTAGCTTGAATGAGAACACTCACACAGGCTTATATATTTGAACACTTGGTCCCCAATTGGTGGCGCTGTTTGGGAAGGTTCTGGAGGTGTGGCCTTCCTAGAGGAAGTTTGTCATTGGAGGTGGGCTTTGGAAATTTAAAAATTCACACCGTCTCCAGTTTGCTCTGCTTTGTGCTTGTGGGTTCAGATGTGATTTCTCAGCATCCTGCTCCAGATACCATGCTTGCCTGCTGCCGTGATGAACTCTTATCTCTCTGGAACTCCAAGTTCAAAACCTTTTATTCTATAAATTGCCTTGGTCATGGTATTTTATCACAGCAATATAAGCAAGAATAACTAACACACTCCCTATGAAGAAATCTAAGGCTCTTGATAAGTGATATCCTTCTCCCTTCTGCTGCTGGCTTTTCTTGAAGTTACCTTGACCCAGGTACCCTATCTGGAAGGGTGTTGCTTGAGTGTTCCTACCCTGAACACCTGACACTCTCTTTGGAGTAGCACAAGTCAGTCCTACTAAGCCTGGTTCTCTGTGTGAATGTTCAGCTAGCTGTGGGGATTGTTCAAGGATTGTAGCCAACTACACCCACAGTTTGTTCTGGCCCCAAGCCTATGGATTTGAGCCAGCTCCCAAGTACTCATAGGATCTCTGGGAGGAGCTACATGGCTGAATGTGATGCTCCAGCTAGTCTCATTCCTCAGTGAGTTCACACTACTGCCTGAGGTTATGAGCACTGCAGCCCAGAAACAACAACTGTACAGGGAAAGAAAATTCTAGAAGCTTCGTGTTCCAGAACAGGAGGAGGCCTACAGCTTCAAGTTGCATCCTTTCACTGTGGTGATGTGGTTCAGGATTTGAAACATCCTTGCTCTGGTGACATCAGACCCCTGTATTTCTTCTCAGAGAGACCCTGGGGCTAGGAAGACAGAAGACCTCCTGGCCCTCTCTGTCCATCAGCCTCATATGCTCCCAAGTCACCAGCCATGTTCAGAAGAAACAGGGTGACAGAGATAAAGTGCCTCAGGGTCTAGGTGGAAATGGGAGGTCCCTGGAAGCTTGGGTCATGCTCTATTGCTTTGTACCCAAGGCCAAGGTTATTGATAGAGACAGTATCATTTCTGAGTAACTGAGGATTGACAGGCTTTCTGAGCATTCAAATGTGCAATTTCTCTTATCTCTGTCTTTAAAAAGAACCCTTCAGACCAGACTCCATGTTTCTTTTTCTTAATTTCACTTTGAAGCCAGCTGTTTTAGGCTTTACTGCTGTGAACAGACACCATGACCAAGGCAACTCTTATAAGGACAACATTTAATTGGGGCTGTCTTACAGGTTCAGAGGTTCAATCCATTATCATCAAGGCAGGAACATGGCAGCATCCAGGCAGGCATGGTGCAGGAGGAGCTGAGAGTTCTACATCTTCATCTGAAGGCTGCTATCAGAACACTGGCTTCCAGGCAGCTAGGATGAGGGTCTTATAGCCCACACCCACAGTGACACACTTCCTCCAACAAGGCCACACCTCCTAATAGTGCCACTTCCTGGGTCAAGCATATTCAAATCCTCACAGCAGCTTTAGAGCTCACCTTTGAAGCTTGAGCCAGGCTACCATCTCCACTGTATGTGGAGGGGAGCATGGGAACAACAGAGTGAGTGACGGGGTCACCCACTGTATCTTACCTCAGTGTTTGTTTTATGGACATACTCACAAAAATCACGAGCATCTCTAAGACCTGGGGGAACAGAAAGTCTGTTCTTGCCTCCACTGTTTCACTACCTACCCAAAGAGACAGGTGGAGGCCAAAGTCACAAGGATATTACATCACACAGAGAACTGTCAAGATAGCCTTCCAAAGGAAGGACCCGACTACCACAATAGCAGACCCAGATATAGGGTATGGGGCAAGACTGCAAAGCCTGAGGTATGCCTTCAGACACAGTTGTCATATCCATCTGTCTAAATAAAAATAATTGACTAGGTATGATCACTAATATTCACTGTCAATGCAATGGACTTCAAATAATCTGGAAGACGTCTCTTAGTGTAGTCTCTCAGATGTATTTTTAGATAGTATTTTAGATACCTGAATGTGGATATCCCAGGAGCTGGATCCCTGACTGAATTATTTTTTTTTTTAAAAAAAGGAAATGGAGAAAGTCAGCTGAACAGCAGCATCCATCCTTCTGCTCTCTGCTTCCTGTCTGTGTTTGCAGTGTGGCCGGCTGCCTCATGCTCCCACTGTTAGGCTTTCCCACCATGACGAGCTGCATCCACAGATGGCGAGCTTTCCCTCACGTTGCTTTTGTTGAATATTTCATCACAGCAATGAGACAACTAATCCAGCAGACCGCAAACAAACCGAGACCCTGCCCTGGTGTCAGAGTCAGTGCCCTATTGCTCTGAAGAGACACCGTGACCACAATGACTCTGTAAATAACAACCTTTAATTTAGGCTAGCTTATACTTATACTTTCAGAGGTTCGGTCCATTGTCATCATGGTGGGAAGCATGGCAGCGTGCAGGAAGGCATGATGCTGAAGGAGGAGCTACATCTTGATCCACATTAGGACACTGGATTCCACACTGGGTGGAGCTTAAGCATTTAAGACCACAAAACCCCACCTCCACACTGACACAGTTCCTCTAACAAGGCCACACCCCCTCCAACAAGGCCACACCCCTCCAACAAGGCCACACCCCCTCCAACAAGGCCACACCCCCTCCAACAAGGCCACACCTCCAAATAGTGCCACTCCTTATGGGCCAAGCATTCAAACGCATGAGTCTTTGGAGGCCAAACCTATTCAAACCACCATACCTGGCAACTCGACACAGTCTTCTTTTCAGTTGGGTGGGGTGGGTGCTGTTGGAATGAACACAATGGATACACTGACAGATGCTGCATAATATCTAATCTATTAACTGATTTTCCAGTTGCCATGACAAAGTATCTTACAAGAAGCAAACTTGGGGCAGGAGGAGTTATTTTGGCTCACAGTTGAAGGATTCATTGTAGCGTGGCAGGGAAGTGACCGTCAGTAGCAGGAAGGGCAGCTGGTCACATTATATTCACAGTGATGAATGGTTATGCTCAGCCTGCTTCCTCCTTTTATGTATAGTCTAGTACCCCAGGCAGGGATTGGTGCTGCCATTTTTTTTTTTTTTCTGGACAAAAGCTTATTTTATGTTAATGACTGATCCATGTGAAGTCACAGACAGGCCACTATGTACAGACTCGAGAAAAGCTTTATTTCTTGGTCTCTTCCTCCTTGGACAGAGTCTTGGTGATCTCTTCCTTCTTAGTCTGGAAGCGCTCCTCCTCACGCTTTTGTGTTTTGACCTGCAAGCCTCAGCCTGGTTGGCCAGTAGCTTCTTGTGGAGCTTGTCTGCCTTCGGTTTGTGGATATGCTCCATGAGAATCTGCTTGTTTTTTAATACATTCCCTTTGACCTTCAGCTACAGGCTGGAATACATATGGCGGTCAATCTTCTTAGATCCCCAATATCTCCTGAGAAGTCGGTGTAGGATTGGCAAACATTGGCAGTACCCTTCTGCTTCCCTATGCCCATATACCTGCTCTTCCATCAGGCCAAGGTGTTTTTCCAGCATCGAGCCCAGGAACAGATAGTCACAGGCTTCCGGATGATCAGTCCATTTTTGGTCAGCTTTCTGATCGGCTGACGGGAGTTGGCATTGGTGATTTCATTGGTCTCATTGGAGTCCAACCAGACCTCCTTTTTACCACAGCAGAGGACACTAGAGGCAAGCCTCTTCTGTAGCCTGAGCATATCCATGGGTGCAGACACAGCAGCAAAAGGGGGTGCTGCCATTTTTTGAGCCCTCAATTAACCTAATCAAGATGATTCCTCACAGGCACACCTAATCTAAAAATCCTTCATTGACTGAAACTTGTGGAATCTTGTCTCCTAGGTGATTCCAGATTCTGCAAGATTGACAATACCAACCATCAGATCTGTGAAAAGGTTTCAAATTGCAGGGCAAGCAGATGAGTCTCCCATACACCCTGCTGCTAATGCTCAGTGTAGCTTATTGAGTCTGCCGTTTGATATTTGACCTTTCCCATACAAGAAGCCCTAGGTCAGACCCGACTCAGGTTCTTCTCTCATAGGCAGAACCCAGCCCCTGTCAGCTCTGTTCCCTGACTCTCTGCTTCTCCTAGTGTTCTTTCTGTGGCTCCAGGTTCCCCTCTCCTCTCTGGTTGCCACCAGTATACCAGAGCAGGCAGGACTGGGTAAAGTCCAGAATGGGCAGGATCTCAGTTAGGAGTGAGTATGGGAGTGGGGAGAGAGAAGGCTTTCTCCCAAATCTTGGTGTTATGACTCTTTTAGGCAAAGACCTCTGACAATCTTTAATGAAGCAACTTTCTGAGACGAGCTTAGCCTGCTCATGTTCCCACCCCACCCCGCACCCCTGGAGTGGGTTTGAACACATGTACTTTATTCAGGGTGAACCGAAGGTTATATAGTTTGGGTGCAAGGATATCCAGGGTGGCAAAATGTCATTGGCTGAGCGCCAAGGTACTGAGATGCCTTATTAGCATAGACAGGTGTTCTGGGTGCTGGGAGACTGATGCCAATGACCATTTGGTTGGGGGGTCACCTGGTTATAAGCCTCAAGACAGGCACAGAAACAGAGAGGGAACTAATTCCACTCCTGCTAGTCTCAAGTTTTGAGATTTCTGGGGTTTGACCATGCTCTACTTCACCAGTTGCGTGCGGATTTCCCTTGGATGGTCCACATGCCCCACACTCTCCATTGTAACCCTCTCAAGGGTAGCTGCCATTTCTGTCCCTCTCCTGTCTGTGCCTCAGGTGGATTCCTACAATGTTAAAAGCCCTCCTCATTCATGGTCACACCTGTAATGTACTGTGTCCTCTGCAAGAGCAGCATGGTCATAGTGAGAAGACGTCATCCTGCGTCACTGTGCGTCTGTATCAGAGATTAGGATCCAGCCCTGGGGCGCCTGGTGATGATGTCTGCTTTCCAGAAAGCTCACTGATGACAACCTGGTAATGAGTTCTGGCTTCATCATGGGTTAAAAATTGACTCTGTGGGAAGGAGATGAAGAAAGAGTTGAGGGGTTCTAGAAGACCATGCTTCAAAAAGGTGCAGATTCTTTCACTCCCCAAATTTTCTTTGCTGTTTACAACAGCTGGAAGTACATCCCTTTTGAGACAGGATGTCATCTGGACTGCCTAGGGGCACATGAAAACTTTAAGACCTGACTCAAGGTAGATTGACCTTCAAGGGCTCACGTACTATCTTAAGAGAAAATCCAGATATGAATTCAGTCCGACAGCCACCGAGCTGTCTTGCACATCTCATCCCTATGTCTTTCTGCTGTCATTTCTCTCATTCCCAGCTGAGATGGGAGTCCTTGTGGGCTTCCACTCGTCATCTCAGTATCACACGAAGGTCCTCTGTCTGAGTCATCCCTCCAACCTTCAGTTAAGTGGCTGTTGTCTGTTAACATTTCTGTAGGTGTGTCCAGTCTTCAGTCCTAAACTCACTTAAACCATTATGGTATTATTTTGAAATTTATTTTATTACTTGAGTCTATGGTTCTCAAGGATGAACTTTGTACATGATGTCATATTCTCATTGTCAAAGGGAGTCTATGAAATCTTCCCTTCCCTATACTTTACTTACATAAGTTCACACATACTTACATACATGCCCATATATGTGCATACACTCACATATTTGTGCACCCATACCTGAAAATCCATATACATGCATACACATTCATGTACACATGCAAATCCACATGTGTGCATCCATGTGAACACACATGGAGTTTATTACCCATCGCTTTATGATACCAAGGTATCCCATTCTTACATCAGCTGTGTCTACCCCCTCCTTTTCTAGATACGAACTTCCCTGGTGCTAAAGCTGCTTCCTTGACTTCTGTAGCCTTAGAAAGGACCCAACATGATATCAGAAAGAATATGGCCTCTTTCAGATTTGTAGTGCCCAGCATCTATCATGCACTGAGTTCTCTTGAAGACATACAAAGAAGAACAACCATAGTCAGCCATGTCAGGGATGTACAAGGCATTTCACTATGCCATTGTGACCTGCCGGGCACAAGGTTTCCCCTTGTCCACAGGGTAGCTGTGTCAAGGCCACTATGGACATGCGAAATCATAGTACATCCCATGGCTTGGTGCTTTCCGTCTCTGCTTAGCACTTGTAATAAACCATAGCCACCAAGTTTGCATTCTGAAGTGTGACAGTAAAACTAGGAGAGATTTAGTTCCTTTGTATATGTTCTTGTTCAGTTTTACTGGCAGATGGTTCATTCTTACCAAGGATCAGAACACCCCAGGAAATAGTTGTTCTTCTTTCTATGTTAAGAACTTTCATTTTTTAATATGAAGACAGTACTTTAGCCTTCTCTTTTGTCTCCTTCCAATCTCTCTTCTTTCCTTCCTTTTCACATATCTGACTATCATGTACCCAACATTCTATTCATGTACCTTTGGGTCATTACTCAAAATAAGTCACCTGAATACCACCCCAGGAGTTTGATAGCACCTTGAGTCAATCTGATAACCAAGACAGCTGTTAAATAAGTAACAGGTAGGGAGTTGTGCACAGTGTGGAAAATCTTCATGAGGACATGTTCCTGTCTAGGGTGAGATGGAGGGTGATGCCACACAATTTAATTATGTTGCTCAGAGTGGCACACACTTAACACATATGGATTATTTATTTATGGAATTTTTCCATTTAACAGTCTCAGTCCTCAGCTGACCTCAGCTAACTGAAACCTGCAGAGCAAACCCATAAGTACTGAAAGGCAGTTATATCATGCAGGGGATCTCTGGCATGGGAAGTTGGTTATTCAGCAATTTCTCAACCAGCTCTGCCAACAGCCCTGGCCCAGTAAACACTCACCTCACTTGTTTGACCTCTGCTTATCTATATCTACAAAGCCAATAGCATGTCAATTTCCTCTTCTATCCAAGAGAAAAAGTCACACAAGTGTGAAGTGACAGCTTCTCTTCTAGAAGGTTCTAGGGCTCCTCATTATTGAAACTTTATATGGAAGTTCAATCCAGTGGCCATTGAACTGATTCTGTCTTTTCATGACTGTCGGGGTCTCTTCCAGTATCTTCATGCCCCCCCTTTTTTTGTTTGATGCACATGTGTTTATATTTATTACATCCTCTGGATAGATCAGCCCCTTCATTTTAAAATGTTCCTCTTCATGCTTGCATGCAGCATAGTCACAGTTTTTATTCCAGTCCAACAATCTCTGCCATTTGATTGGATCTCTAGCTCATTTACAATTAGTATAATTTATGTCTGCCCTTGGCTTTCTGCTTTCTGTGTAACTCATTATCCATTGTTCATCTATTTCTCCTTTACTAATTTCTACATCATGAAGGGGGTACCTTCTAAAGTAGCTTTGTAATTTCATGAATGGTTTCCTACTTTCTTCTCATTGTCTGGTTTCAGATAACCCCAGGTTCTGTTCCATCATACCACTTCTCAGATTTAGGATCACAAACAAGATTTCTCCTGTATGGCTTCAGCCTGAGATACCTGCCTTCTCTTTGTTCACTGACCTTTTAGCAGGCTTCTGTGTACAAGTAGTATCCACTGGGAAAGGCATGGGAATCTAGTGTAACATAGTACTTCTATAGAGACAGAGGACAGAAGCCAGAGCTCAGAGGCCCTGCTTCTGTGACAACAGCCAAGAGCTGCTTACTTAAGTATTGAAGACTTTCTCAGTGTCTAGGGGAAGAATTCATGGCATTAATTTTTACTTAACCCCTAAGGAATACCCATTGTTTGTTTCATAGCAAAAAAAATGAGAGATTAAAGAAGAGACTGAGTTCATGCCATGAGACCAATGCATGAGAAGTTAAATAGAAGCACTCTGAGATGCTTGTGCTAAGGGCTGATAGAAACCAAACTCAGTGTGCCCAGGGAAAAGTGGCCTATGATAAGTGACATTAGTCAGACATTTTCTTTTCTACCATTTTCCCTATGGCTCTCTCTCTCTCTCTCTCTCTCTCTCTCTTCTATGACAAAACATACGCAGCTCAGTTTGCCAGTTTCTCTGAGTTCTATAGAGGCGAGCTCACTCATGTCCTTATGCAGCTGTCACCATCCACCATTCACTCCAAGGGTATTTCATCTACCCAGCTGAGCCTCTGGTCCCATCAAACATTACCCACTGCCCCTCACTCCAGCCCTAGTGACAGCCAGTCGGTTCTCCACCTCCATGAACCACACTTAGAATCTTATACAAGTAGAGCGGTAGCTTATTTGTCTCTAAGTGCCTGTCTTATTCCTCTTAGCACAGTGTTTTCAGTGTTCATGCCCATGTGCAGAACCCATTTGTTCATGTCGTTTGAGTTACAGTTTGGGGTAACTAACCTTCAGCTTAGAGAACTTCCCTTGTTACCTCATAGAAAGGATTGGCCAGCATCAGACATTTCTGTTTTTGTTTATCTCTGGGAAAGTCTTTGGCTTTTACTTTTTCTTTGTTGGATCTGTATGACTAAGGTTCTTACTCCTTGGTACTTTGTGCTTTCCAGTTGCTTTGCAGCCCCCTACTTCTGCTGAGAAGTCCTCTGCTGACTGACAGGGTTCCCCCTGCTCCTCTACCATTCCTCTCTAGGTCTCTGGATTTTACCATCTTCACTGACCTATTTTCCTGTCCTCTCTCATTTCATCGTTCATGGTGTTGACTAAGTTCCCAGATAGTTCTACTGTTTTTATTAATTTGGAGCTTTTAGTCATTATTTTTATTTGAATTTTTCTCTGAAGCTCTATTTGTTTGGTTTTGTTTTTTTGGGTTTTTTTAAATTTTTATTTTGTTTTTTTGTTTTGATTTTGTTTTTTGTTTTTGTTTTTGAAACAGGGTTTTTCTGTATAGCCTGGGTATCCAGGAACTTGATCTGTAGACCAGACTAGCCTTCAACTCAGAGAACTGCCTGCGTCTGCCTCCTGAGTACTAGGATTAAAGGTGTGTGCTACCATGCCTGCCTTTTCAGTTATTCTATTTTTCTCTGTTTTTAACCTGTTTAGTTTCTGTCAAACTCAATTGTTCTTTTTCCATGTTAACCCACAAGTTCTGCTGTGCTTGGATTCAGTTGCTGGGCTTTTTGATCTCTGTAATTTCCACTTGGCTCCTTTGTATAACTTCTATTTTATATTGACATTTTTCTACTTGATATTATAATTTCATCTAAGCTTTTTATTTTTGTAGTATATGCACGTGTGTGTGTTTGTGTATGTGTGTGTGTGTGTGTGCCAGCTGCACACACACGAGTATACAGGTGCATGTACCATGCACACACCACATGGAGGCTGGAGTAAGATGGTAGGTATCCACTTTTGTGCCTTGAGACAGTCTCTCACTGAACTCAATTTTCTCAAATTTCTGTCCAGCTGGGTGGCCAGTGAGTTCTCCAGATCAGCCTGTCTCAGCTGTCTCTCACCATGTTCGGTTATAGGCACACACAGCCTGGACAGTCAGTGCTTCTATGTTGGTGCTGTGGACTTGAACTCAGGTCCTCAGAATTGCAGAGCCATGGGGATTTAAACTCGGTGCTTCATAATTGCAAGGAAGTACATATACCACTGAGCCATATCCCCACTTAGCCTGTTCTCCCTTTTAAGCCTTCTTTTCCTTCCTGATCTTGGTTTCTACCAGTTCTGCCAACACGTTTATAATTGCTAGTGCTGTATATTCCACATTGATCGAACATTCTTGAATCCCTTCGTAGCACTCTGCCATCTGCTTGCTTTTGCACCTTGCCCGTCAGGATGTCATGTTTTCCTGTCCCTTTGTATGTTCATTATTCTTTGTTAGAAAAGGGACATTTTGGTTATTGTAGCAGCCCCGAGTACTGGTCCTCTTGCTTCCCATGGCTTCTGTAATCACCATTCACTGATTTATTCGGCTAATTACTGACTGTGTTATTTTAAATGAGTTCTGTCCTCCCCTGCGTGCACATTGTGTTAGACTTCTGAAGGGGCTCATTGCCGAGGGACTACGTCCCGCATGCTACTCTGGTGTGGTGGGACTCACTTTCCTTTGTACGCAGACACAAGTCCATTTAACTGCCTGGCTGACTGATGGTTGGATTGTTTTTTCACAGTCTCCTAGCAGTGTAGGTGCTTTATAAACTAATTTGATCAGAATTTGGCTCCTTGGAGGGAGTTTCTGAAGGGTCTGCATTTGATGTGCGCTCAGCCCTCAGGGTAGCTCCGCCCCCTTCATCATTGCATGTGCTAGGATAATAGGCACCTTGGTCCCTCCTTCCTCCTTGCCTTGCCTCTCCTGATGCAGAACCACGTTTCTCACAGCGGGCAACACTGACTAGGGCTATGTTGTTGACTGTGTGATATTCTCGAGGCTGAACCTCCATCTCGTGTCTGTAGTCTGAACAGAAGAGAGCCCCATCTTTTGACCTTTCTCACCCGGCCTTGGCCGAACCTTTAGGCAGCTGGGAGGTGGTGTGTACCGTGTGAGAGAGAGAGAACCACTGATGTCCCGCTGGACCTTGAAGAAAACCATCTTTCCTGGGTGTTCTTGGTTTTATGGGAAAGAGTGCCAATGTTGAGTCCTGTCTGGGAGTTAGGGCTTCTGTGACCTTAGCATGATGGAGTGACAGATTTTAGTCTGAGATAGAAAGAGGAAGCTTATGATCTTGGTCTGAGGGTAGCTTGTTCTTAGAGACCTGGGAGAGAAAGGGTCTGGAGTTTTGGTCTGAGGGTGAGGCAGTCTTGGTATCCTATGGGGGCAGTTTGGTTCTTGATCTCGAGAGGAATCTTGTGTCCTTGGCTCGAGGAGGGGTAGCTTGTTGTTGGCCTGGAGGAGGGGAGCTTGCTCTTGGCTTTGCTGAGATGAAGGAAGAGGACTGTCACAGAGTGGTGCCATTACCCCACACTTTGCTAGATTTTTCTTGAGTAGATGTTTTCTCCTTAGCTGTTGGCTTCTAGGACTGTTTCCAGAGACTTTAAATGAATTTTTATTTCAATAGGTTCCACCAGTTCCACTGGGGAACTTGGCAAGGAGCTCCATAGCCACCACGCCGGAAGTCAGCAAGTGACTCACACTTTGCATTATGCATGGGTTTGTCTCATGGAGAAAGTCTCATTTGTGTCTCTGTGTAGAAAAATTGTTCACTTTACCAGAGAACATGTTACAGAAATGTGGTTGTAAAATAAATGTAGTTTTCCATTGACTTCCTTTTTAGATAAGCATGTTACCCCTGAGGGGATAGGGAGCGGGTGAGCCCCATCATTGACTGTATTGGAGGTTATGGAAACTCAAGGGTGTCCACCGACTGGTTAATACTGGAGCTGCTCAAGGAGTAGTTGGTTTGTGTCAGTGTTTGCTTGTTTTATTTGTGTTGTGTTTTAATTCTGCATCTTCTCTTTACCACCTAAAGTCCTTCCTCATTTGTTGCCTATCCCTGGTCGTTCAAACAAAAGACAACTTTCTTGGATGAATATTTTGACTCATAGAAGCCTACAGTTAAGATAGGAGCTCGGGTTTGACATGTATTGTCTCTGAGGGTGGTGGTACAGATGAGGAAACTAGGGCCACCGAGGAGTGGCTTCCCCGTCATTGCTCAGCAGTAGGTATAAGAAAGAGAAAGCAGGTCTCTTGCCTTGCTGATCATTGCTGTGGATCACTTGTTGACTCAGAGCTGAAGGGCAACATTAGAATATCAATCATAAATGTCCCCATAGATTCATATTTTGAGCATTTGGTCCCCAGCTGGTTGTGCTAACTTGGGAGACTGGAAAGTTTAGGAGGAGAGGCCTCCCTAGAAGATGTAGGTGACTGATAGAAGGGTTCAAGGGTGTCTTGTGCCTGCTCCCTACCTGTCAGCTGCTCCCTTCCTGTCAGCTGCTCCCTTCCTATCAACCAGTGATTTAAAAATGCCCCCTCTCTGACCTTTGCTCCCACCACTGTGATGTCCTGTGATCCACTGTGATGTCCTGTGATCCACTGTGATGTCCTGTGATCCACTGTGATATCCTATGATCCACTGTGATGTCCTGTGATCCACTGTGATATGCTGCCTGTCACTCAGCCTAAGTATGGGACTGAGTGACAACAGATTGAGTCCTAGGAACTCTAAGCCTAAATAAATCTTTCCTTCTTTTAAGTTCCTGGCAGGTATTTGATCACAGTGACAAGAAAAACATCCATAGATAATACATTCATTGGCATGTTTGGAGCTGACCTCTGCCAACTTCTGTGGCTCATGGATTCTGTTCTTCAACCCACCCACTTCCTTCCCAGCCTTGCTGATTGATCTTTCCTATATATGTGATATATAGCAACCTGAACATGATTTAAATATTAGACTAAGGGGTGATGTTAGGATTATGCATTCCCTCCTGTGATTGGTACATTCATCTTTGTCTTTAAGTGATGGAACAGACCCAAGTGCTAATTCTTCCAAAAGGAAGGCCTTCAGTGGATAAAGCAGAATTTGTTCGGACTGTGTTATGTTTAGTGTATCTTGAGTTACATATTACTAACATTTTTTGCACACAAGTATGTAATGTTTTTGTGCAACATTTTGATTTCTATCTACTAAAGGCATTTACTTGAAACTAGAAGTCATGATATTGGGGGTTGGGGAGAGACTTTAAAGATGGCTCAGAGCATTGATGAGAAGAATGGAAGATGTCTGCCTCCTAGTTGACTCCATCTTGCAGCAAGCCACGCTTGGTACTCTATACACCAGACTGTAGCAAGACAAGACGTCCTTGCCACTGTTGGGCAGTGTAGTCCAAGAGCAGCAGAATCTCTGGGGAGACAAGGTCAGAGTCTGGTTTGATTGTGTCCTCTGTTGACTGAGCCTTTGGTCACATCTGCTGCTTTGACAGCAGGCAGCACTCTGAACCTGGCTGCAGACATAGTGCCACCCTAAGCAGGACCCTGGTAGGCAGGGTTAGTGGCACTGGGGAGAAGGTGTTGTCTGTAGCTATGAGTACTTTCTCAGCAACCCATGATAGACTCATTTTACCCATCAGAATGAACTGGAGCAGGCCATTCCTGTACCTCTTGGTACCATGCATTAACCTGTAAAGACTGTTATTTGTGCTGGGATGTGAGAAATGCAATTTGTCCATTGGGTTAGCGAATATCTCTCAGATAAATACACTCCTATATCCTAGTGCTTAATATGCCTTGAGCCACAGTTATGGTGAATAACAGAGAACCACGGCTGTCTTGGGGAGTAGTAAATATACTTTCCTGCCATTCATATTCCTTTGGTGGGGTGGCAGGCTTGAGACAGACTCTCATTAGACAGCCCTGACTGGCTTAGAACTCACTATGTAGACCATGTGTAGGTTTTAAAGTCCCAGAGATATGCCTCTCGCTGCCTCCCTAGTTCTGGGGTTGGAGGTATGTGCCACCATGCCCAGCGATCTTCAATTCCTAACACTTCTCAAGCAAGTCATTTCATTCCACAACCCCAGAGCCAATGTGAACGAATGTCTGAAGAGCATCTATAGACATGCTATAGAAATCAAGAATGAACCCCCATCAATAGAGCCAGTGAGCTCATATGTCATTGACTAGCACTTAACCAAGAGGTCATGATGATTCTTAAAACTCAACAGCTCACCTAGAAACTGACACATCTTTCATACCACTGATGGCTACGTAGACCTATTGTGTCATCTCTGTGTGTAGCAGATTGGGGAGGGGTTAAATGCAAATGCCTCAGCCATATCCAATCCACACACCTTGCGGATTTGTTTGAAGCCTAGAAATAAAACGCGGCTTCTACTGCTCCTCTATGTATTAGATGAATGATACTTTCCTTCCACATAACAGTCTTTATTGTATTAGAAACTGGCAGAAGACCGGATACTATATGACCAAAATATGCCTAGGGAACTTCTAATTGTCACATCTGTTACCCATAGCGGGCAAGGCTGGCTCTGCACAGTATATGTCACTGCCAAGAAAATGACCTCTGGCTGAGGGTTGAAGGAGAAACTCAACGGCTGAGAGAGTCTAGTCTCCTGGGATTTGGACACAAGCAGGCAAAGAAAACAATACAGGACAGAGGCCCAGAAGGCTTCTGGCTTTCACAGCATCTGATACCGGTGAATGCAGACGGCCATTGCACCAGTGACCAAGAGGCTGAGGTCACTGTAGTGGAGACACCTGCTAGAGTGCCAGGGCATGTAGCTCCATCCTTCCTGGATACTGAAAGACATGAAAATGGTTCTGTTTCTTCCTTTACCTTCAGCAGCGGCAAGCCAAGCCCTCAGTCAATGTCATCACAGTCTGATATGCTCAGATTGAACATGCGACCTAAGCATGCTCCCTTGGCCCATCAGGCTTGGACTTAGTTTTGCCAGCTCTCTGTAGCTGCTCCTTACAGGTGAATCTGGGACTGAGGGATTATCTTCTTGCCTCAGTGTCCCCTGCCTTGATGTCATTAGGGTTGCTCCTTGTACTGTACAGGAACCAAATCTATACTCGAGAGTTGGTTGTTATTAACATGACACTTTTAAAAAGAATCTCTTTTAAGTGTCTGAGCATAAGCATCTATTCAGGAGATGATTCATTGTAAAGGCTTCCAGAGATGACACAAGCTGTCTGCTTATCTGTTCATTGAGCACGCATTCAAAAAGAATAAGGGAGCCAATTAAAATTCATTAATTCACTAAGCACCCAGTTCTTGCTTTAAAAGCATAGATAAAATGATTTTAAAAAAAATTTTTTTTAAAGACCTGTGCAGTCCTGTCCCCTCAGGTAAGCTAGTGGAACAGGATGCAAGTGGCTGGTTCACTTCAGAGCTGTACGCAAGAGCAGGGCTGGGAGACTAGGTTTGGAGGGTGGTCTGTGGTGGTGGCACAGAGAAGGGCTGCTAGGCACAAATGAAGGAGGTGAGAGCAGGAAGCAGGCAGATATACTTAGGGTCATCCAGCAGCATAGAGAGCATACACACACACACACACACACACACACACACACACACAAACACACACACACACATGCACGCACAGAATGTGTCCGTGTATGTATGTGTATATGTATCTCTGGGTATATGTATGTGTGTGTGTGTATGTATGTATGTATGTATGTATGTAGTATTTGTGTGTATGTGTGTGTGTTTGTATGTGTATATGTGTGTATGACTGTATGTGTATGTGTCAGTGTGTATGTTTGTATGTGTGTACATGTGTTTGCATATATGCTCATGTGTGTATGAATATATGTGTGTGTATGAGTATATATGCGTGTCTGTGTGTGTTTGTATATATATATGTGTGGTGTGTGTGTGTGTGTGTGACTGTATGCATATGTGTCTGTGTGTGAGTGTATGTATGTACATGTATATGGTTATATGTGCATGTGTGTGACATATATATATGTATATATATATATATCTGTGTGTATGTGTATGAGTGTGTATATGTATGTCTGTGTGTGTATGTATCTATTTGAGTATGTGTGTATGTGCATGTGCGTGTGTGTGTGTGTGTGTGTGTTGGAAGGTAACACTTCCTTTATACAGTTGTGAGGGCTGAGAAGTCCTAAGATCTATATTGTGATAGCTGGAGACTTAAAGAAGGGGATGGCCAGAGAATTCATGCCAGTGTGAAGGCTCAAGGGAGCTAATGATGTTAGGGAAAATATCTGCTTACCTCAGGAGATGGGATCAAGGATTCAGATGTTAACCCCATCTTGGAATCCCACAGACTTGCCTCCAGTTCAGTTTGACCATGTATCTGGATAGCTCACAACCCAGTTGAACTGACCCATGGAATCAACCATCATGCCAGGTTAAGGGAGGAGGGGCAGAATGTGATGACACAGGGGACTGAGAGGAGACACACTCAGGGAACCAAGAGCAGTTCTGAGTAGTTGGGAGTCCTGCATGTTGGGAGATAAGGCTGGAAAGCTGCCCAAGTGTCCTCTGAGGCACACTGAAGGGCTTGTACTTGGCCCAGGAACACAATTGAGCTTCACAGGGTTTTCAACATGGAGTGTGATTGTCAGAGTGTCCATTTCACTGGGTTGGTGTATATACAAGGTCCCATGAGGTCAGGGGAAGCAGATGCCAGGCCAGTGAGAATAGCAGCAGTCCCCAAGAGGTGCTTGTAAACATCACAGAGAAATGCCTGACAAGAACAGTGGCTGAGCAGTGCAACGTTGAAGGCAGCCCATTTCCTATTGGAAGGAAAGCATGAAGAGGCAAGCAGGCCATTTTATGGGCAGTTAGTCATCCTAGCAGAGTGGCTGACTGGGGCTTGGGCCAAAGCTACTCAGCACTGATGTGAAGTAGGAGGTGGTGGTACACAGAGAGACTGGGAGTGGCAGCAGCAGCAGCGCAGCAGCGGCATTGGGGGGCGGGGGAGCAGCTTCAGCATGAAAAGCCTCAGCAGCCCTGCCATGTGACCAAAGGGAAGTTAGAAGAATCTGTGCATGCTTTATGAATTAAGCTACCATAGGTTAAATGGATAGGAAGGAGGAGGCCAATACTATCTGTGGCTTCCACTGAAGAACTGGGAACATATCCCTGTGTGTAAGGAGACACTGCACAGTCTCCAAACACTGAGTGCATGCTGTAGGCTAAGCACCCAAAGACATTACCTCATTTAACCCTTAAAATGTGTGAAATGTATGTATAATTTCTTCATATATACACACATATATGTATATGCATATATATACACATATATACATATACATATAAAATAATAGAACTCCCTCCATTTATATATGAGTGTATGTATATATACACATATATGTATATATACTCTCCATATATATGTGTGTATATATATTCCCTTTCTATACATATGTGTGTGTATATATATATCTGTATCTGTGTGTATATATTTTTTCTCCATATATGTGAGTTTATATATATACTTTCTCTACCCATATATGTGTGTGTATATATGGAGAATTCTATTGTATATATACCTACATCCACATATGTATATATGTGTATATATATATGTACACATATACGTACACATATATGTATATATGGAGAGAGTTCTATTATTTTAAAGGTACTAAAGCTAAACTAGTCCAAGTCATGTGACCGGACCAAAGCGGTGTAGCCAATAAGAGGTGACACCTACATCTAGCCTAGATTGCCACCTCGTTGAAATGCCTTGATCGGCTCTGCACACATCCTAGGCAGGTCCCGCAGAAACTGTGCCAATGGTAGAGTCTGTTTTTGGTCTTTGTTTCTGTTTTTCATCTAACACATGACTTAAGAATTTTAAAAACGTTTAAAATTTATGATCTGAAATGAAAACAATATAAAAAGACATACTTTAAGAAGTCTCACTCCTACACCTACCACTTCACAACAGAGCCATCTGTTCACACACGAGAGGGAGAGAGGGAGGGAGAGAGAAAGGGGGGAGAGGGAGGGAGAGAGAGAAAAAGAGAGAGAGAATGAGAGAGAAAATGAGAGAGAAAGGATGAGAAAGAGCCAGACAGCATGCACTGTTTGTTTCCTGTCCTTCCCAAAGCTGATTCCACACTGCATACAAACATGGCTGACGGTGTTCCTCTCCTTTTGGAGCTTGCCCCATCCGAGACTATATTCATCTTGCTTTCCTCTGTGGACAGTGTGCCCTGGCCATCTTTTGTGATCAACATCTGTATCTGTGGGATAGGAAAGCTCCACCATAGTTAAAGCCTTCTCTGTGAAGTGTGAAGCTCCGTGTTAGTTTTCTCAGAAGACATGAGAATGTCAGGCACCGGTGCAGGCTCAGTGCGCAGGCGCAGACCATAAGTCGCGGTCAGGCACAGGCGCAGGCGCAGACCTTAGGTCGCAGTGCACACCACAATCCCTGTACTCCTGGAGCAGCCTGGGAGGTAGAGGCAGTGGAATCCCTACAAGCTCACCTCACAGGCTTATCTCAGATAAAGTGGGAGGCAAGGACCAACATCCACAGCAGTCTTTTCACTTCCACAGGTGTACCATGGTACATACCTACCTGTACTCATACACACATGAACAAATTTTAACACACACATACCATGTGTATACTCCCACACACACATGTGCATGCACACACACTCTCACGTGCACACGCATGCACACACATGCACACGGGAGCACACACATACATACATACATACATGCATGCATATTGCACACATGTTTTTATCCATCTCCCTGTATGACTGTTTGTCGCTTACGGACGTCACTTTTGTGAAAACACAGAATGTCAAGGGCTATTCTCTTGGCTGGTCTTCTTGGCTTCATTTTGTGTCCAGAGAATTCCCTGTATTCCCAATGATTTCCCCTGATGCCTCTTCAGTTAGACTTCCCTACCACCCCATTCCTGCCCATGCTTACAAAAACATGGGAGCCTTCCTTTAGAGACCAGGGAAATGGTGCTCTTTGCATATTTTCCTTCCACTCTCAGACAACATGAGGTCCTTTATTTCTATAAAAGTGCATCTATGCAGAAAGACACAGAATTGGACTCAGTTTCTCAAAGTCCCATTTTACAGAAAGAGAACATCTGATGGCCCATGACCCCTGTGGATTATTTTCAGTTTCCCGGGTGACCTCACATCCCACAGTCTGTCCGAGTGCTATCACATACTGGCCTGGGGCAGTGGTCCAGGTGTAAGCTGTGTATCCATAGCCAGGGCCTGACAGTTACCCACTGCAGCAGGAGCAGGTTCGCAGCCTTTGTCTCTGGTCTCCATCTCCTGAGGCCGACTGAGTCAATAAACAAATGTTTTAGAAGCTCTGGAAACCACGTATTTATCTGTGAGACAAGCCTCTCAGAGACCCTTAGCCTTCATATCTAGGCTGTGTTTCCACAGATCCTGGCCATACGGAGCACACACAGACAGCTTAGCAGAGACTGAGTCCATATACTGTGCAAAAGGTGATCAACCTCCTTCATTTACGTTATGGAGGCACAGAGAACCTCTCTGCTCTGTTCCATGAGTAAATGTCAAATTCTTAGAGTCATCTGGAAATTTTCTTTTTGATAAAGAAACAGGGGAATGTCAAATGGATTAGACAATAGTTAAAATTGGTGTTGGATGGCATCATGATTTTGAAACAAAGCCTGGTATTTCATGATCTTCTATTTTGTGTGTCAGGTCATACTTGTCCACATTAGACATGCACCCTTCTGCATGTGCCAGAATGTTCTGCAACTAGGATGTATCATCAGTAAGCAAAGTACAGATACCACTGCCCTCACGGATCCTGGCAAGAGAAGAGAGCAAGGCAAAGCACATGTTAGTGAGTCATAGGGAATGCAGGGCCGAGCAGTGAATGGCTGGGGAGATGCTAGAGACAGGGTCTAGGGACCACTCACCAAGGACATGAGTTTTAAGAGAATTGTGGGGCAGCTCTCCATAAGGGGAAAATGGAGAGACACCCAATCTAGACCTGGAGGGCGTGCACATCAAGTTGATCAACTGGATTCCAGGCCTTTTTTATTGATGATCATGTTTGCAGTGATAGTCAACAAGGTATGTGAATGACTGAGTTCATACCAGCCGCCATAACAAAATACCCTAAGCCAGAAGAGGTTCAAAGAGAAGTTTGTGTCTCATAGTTGGGGCCTTCTATGTCCTAGATCAACTGCCAGCAGATTGGTGCAGGGTGAGAGCCACCGTCTGGTGGTGGAACATTTCAGTGTGTCCCTACATGACAGAAGATATGAGGAGCCCCGGGGATGTCTGGGTGCTGCTCTCATTCACAGGAGACTGCCCTCTTGACCTAGTCATTTCCTAGCTACCCATTCCTCACACCATCAGGACTTAGACACACAAATGTGGGGCAGACATGATTGCTCAGCTATAGCAGTAAGGACATCTGGCTTCTTTAATAGACTTGTAGAAGATAAGTCAAAGTTAGATCGAGGAGAGCTTAGAAGATTTCATTGCTGCTGTGTGAAATATATACTTTCATCCACTGTCCGCATACCTGTCTTAGATGATGATAAATGATTTGGGAAAGTTAAACTCATTGCCATTAATTACAAGTGGCCATTTCATCTTCCAGTTGGTTTAGAACCTTGCTGACCTTCTCTGAGTGTCTCATAACCTCCAGCTGCTCACCTATAAGCAGACTAGCATGGCGACCACAAAACTCACTCATCGGGGACACAGTCTTGGGCACTCTACAGCTGGAACAGATACTACAGAAGTAGACAGTGGAGTTCACGACATTCTAGATGCCAGATTTTTCTTAGAAGGGAAAAAAAAAAAAAAAAAACCCCAAATCAATCCAATCCATACAAGAACTGTGGATTCTCGAGTGGCCTTAATGACTTCATGATAACTCAGGGCTCCAGAGTAAACTGGGAATCTGTTGAGAGCCAGAACCTCAGCCCCAATCCACCAATCAGAATTGCAGATGGTGGGAACCTGCGTTTAAGAAGTCATCCAGGACCTGGGAGGTGGTTCAGTCAGTAAAGTGCCCAGTGTACTACTATATAAGGACCTGAGTTCTAATCCCCAGCACCTACACACACACACACACACACACCACACACACACACACACACAGAACAGGGAGCTGAAGAAGAGGGAGCTCCAAGATTTAAAGCACTGTGTGGTTCACAATCTCCTATAGCTCCAGCACATCCAGCTCTGGTTTCTAACCTCCTCAGGCACCTGCACACACGTTAGGTACACACATTAAGTATCTCTTTTGCATGCCTGTATGTGTAGTGTGCGCACCTCAGAATGTGCATGTGTATACATGTATGTATTCAGGTAGGTTTTTATGTGTGATCCCAAGTTGACATGCATATCTTCTTTGACTGTACACTATTTTACATACTGAGGCTTGCCTCTCTCTGGACCCAGACCTCACGCAGCCTCTCTGAGTCAGCTCTAGAGATTCCTCGCCCCAAATACTGGAATTCCAGGCAGTCTGTAATCATTGAACTACATACTGGGAAACTTTAAGATTTTTCTTTAATACAATACGTTTTGATCATGGTTTCCCCTCCCCCAACTCCTTCCACATCTTTCCCACCTCTCTACCCACTCACCTATGGTCTTTCTCTTAAAACAAACAAACCATAAAACTCAAATCAAACAGTAATGACAACAACAGACAAACAAACAAACAGACAAAAACGTATGTCAAAACAAAACAAAAAGCTCACAAAGAAACCACAGAGTTTGTTTTGTGTGGCCAACTACTCCTGGGCATGTGAAACCTGCCCTGAAGTGTGGTTTATACCCAGTGAGACTCCACTGGAAAAAACTCTTTTTCCCTTTGTCAGTGTTTATCAATTGCAGATAGGTTCTTGGTTAGGGGTGGGAGCCTGTGGTAGTTTGAATATGCTTGGCCCAGGGAGAGGTATTATTTGAAGGGGTAGCCTTGTGGCAAGAGGTGTGGCCTTGTTGGAGGAAGTGTGTCACTGTGGGGGTAGGCAATGAGATCCTCCTCCTAATCACATGGAAGCCAGTTTTCTCCAGTGACCTTCAGATGAAGATGTAGAACTCTCAGCTCCTCCTGCACCATGCCTGCCTGGATGCTGCCATGTCCCCACTTTGATGATAATGGACTGAATCTCTGAACCTGTAAGCCAGCACCAATTAAATGTTGTCCTTATAAGAGTTGCCTTGGTCATGGTGTCTGTTCACAGCAGTAAAACCCTAACTAAGACAGGGCCCCTATGAATGGTTGCCCCAATTAAATGTTGTCCTTGTAAGGGTTGCCTTGGTTATGGTGTCTGTTTCTCAGCAGTAAAACCCTAAGACAGACCCTATACCCACTTCCCCCTTTTAGTGCTGTGACCCTTTCTGGCTTGCATGTGTGCTTACATGCTGCCACAGTCTGTGGGTTCATATGTGTATCGGTCCTGTTGTGTCTAGAGTCATTGTCAGCCCTGGCTCTTATGAATGTTCTGCCTCCTCATCCACATAGATTCCTGAGCTTTAAGGGTGGGGTTTAATGAAGACATCCCATTTAGGGCTGAGTGCTTCGAAGTCGCCCACTCTCTGTATCTTATCAAGTTATGGGTCTCTGTTAATCCCACTTTCTGCAAGAAGCAGCTTCTCTGATGAGCATTGGCGAGGCACTGATCTGCAAATTTTGTTTTTTTTTTAGCTGCTGAATATTATTCTGCTGTGTAAATGTGCCATATTTCATTATTCATTCATCAGTTGATCAACATATTGGCATTTCCAATGTATTGACATATACAACGAATAGATCAGCAGATAAATATGGACGAACAAGTATCTATGCATCAGAATGTAGAGTCCATTGGATATATGTCTGAGAGGTGTGTAGCTGGATCTTGAGATAGATCATCTCCCAGCTTTCTGAAGAACTACCACACTGATTTTCACACTGGCTGTAAAATTTTGCAAACCCCCCCTCCCCAGTGATAAATAAGTGTGCCCTTTACCTCCAGCCTCACCGTCAGGTTCTGCCATTTGATTTGTTAATCTTGGCCATTGTAAGATGAAATATCCAAGTAGTTTTAATTTGCATTTCCCCAATAGCTAAGGATGTTGAACATTTATTTAAATGCTTCTTAGCCATTTGTATTGCATCTTTTTGCGAACTCTTTGGTTCTGCACCTCATTTTTTATTTAGTTATTTTTTCTCCTGATGTCCAGTTGTTTTGTAGTTCTTTATGTATTCTAGATTACTAACCTTTTATTAGATGTATAATCAATTGATAAAAATTTTATCAGTGACCATTTTATCTGAATGATGGTGTCCTTTGCCATACAGGTTTTCAGTTTCATGAGGTCCTAATAATTAACTGTTGTTCCCTTTTCTATTGATACTCTGTTCAGAAAGTCTTTCCCACGCCAATGAGTTCAAGACTATCCCCACTATCTCTTCTAATGGATTCAGTGTATCTGGCCTTATGTTGAGGTCCTTGATCCATTTGGAGTTGAGTTTTCTACAGAGTGAGAGACATGGATCTATTTTCATCCTTCTACAAACAGTCATCCTGGAAAAGAGAGAGAGAGAGAGAGAGAGAGGGAGAGAAGAGAGAGAGAGAGAGAGAGAGAGAGAGAGAGAGAGAGAGAGAGAGTTTGATACCTATCTGTAGGGTAAATGTCTATAATCACAAGCTGGAAAATTGATTTAATCAAATAGACTGTCCCACCCACTAATAGGCATGCTGGGTAATATTAACTGGTACCTTTATCATGCTCTCTAATGCATTGCACCAAATAGGAAATCCAGGGACCTGGGCATAAGGCATGGCAACCAAAGTTTAGATCTCTAGCACCCACATAAAAGTCATATAGGCAGGCATGGTGGCCCACCTGTCATCCAAGTACCCAGGAAGTGCAAACAAGAGACCTTTGCTTCCACAACTAGGGCAATAGCTAGACTGGAAGAATCAGTAAGCTCTAGTCTCAGTTCAAGATCCTGCCTCAGTAAACAAAGTGGAGAGCAATCTAGGAAGACACCCAAGGTCAACTTCAGGCCTCCACATGTAGATGCCCACCATGTATACTCACACTTGTGCAAACACATGTACACACACACATACACACTCATTCATATGCCTACTATATGCACCTACACCTGTGCAAACACACACACACACATGTATATACACACATACATGCACATGCGCACCATGTGCACCCACACTTGTGCAAATACACATGTATACATACACACATGAATGTGCTCACCATGTGCACCTACACCTGTACAAACACACATACACACACATACAGACATGTGGATGTGCCCCCAGGCAAGCAAGCATGCGAGAGGATCCAGAAGTTGGCCTCTGCTGTGCCAGTAGGCAAGTCTCCTGTGCATTCCACCTGAGACCTTTGAGTATGCAATTTACAGAGTAGTCTAAGAGCCTACAGAATTACAGGCTCCATAGCAATGGCAAGATGTGAGCCCAAGGCAGCATTTCCCCTGAGTCACTCACCTAAGCTGTATAGAGAAAATAGAATTGCTTGGGTAGAAAGTAATGAGGACTTTTTGAAGGAAGTAGTTTTGTGTTTACACAGTGGTAGAAATTGTCTGTAGATTTATGACTCAAGTTCAAGGTCAATTTATGAAAATAAGAATCCATTATTTTTTTCCTTTTTGTCCCTGAGAAATGACTGTCTTGGAAGAAAGCACCCCATGTTCAACTGGACATTTGCCTTCAGGGAAAATAGGGAGAGTAATTTTCCCTTTGTGTTCTCAGAGGAAATTGCTATAGCTTCCTGCTGATGTTTCTTTTTCTTTTCTTCTCTTTCTTTCTTTCTTTCTTTCTTTTTTTTTTTTTTTTTTTTTTTGGCGATAGTTTGTTTAAATTTTAGAACTGGCAAAATGTTGTATATGACCTTAAATCCTTTTTGGCTATCTTTCTTTCAAAATTTTAGAGATGAAATTCCTTGCTTAGGAGTTTCTATATCTCCCTAATTTGATTTTATACTCCTTAAGGAAAAAAAAAAATCCCAAAGCCCAAAATTATATATTATATATATATATATATATATAATATATATATATTTACTATAATTTCTCTATCTCAGTCCCACTAAGATACCTAATTGTACCCAAGGGTACACTCCACGGACACCTGACACTACTTAATGCTACTTACCATGGTATCCATAGTACTCAATGGTGTCTATCACACATACACATCAGTACCTCACAGTTCCCACCGTAGGGACTTGATAGTATCCAGAGTTGCCCACCACGTGCATGCACCAGTACCCAGTAGTAGCCATCACAGGTACCCAACAGTATTCAATAGTACTCAGCATGAGTACTCAATAGTATTCATCACAGATAACCCTACAGTCTTCAACAGCAATGGTTCTATCGTTTCCATGGTAACTAGAAGATAGTGAGTATTCCTAAAATGCAAACTCCCAGACTTTTCTCTCTGCAAATCTAATGGAACCCATATCATCTGTATCTTAAAAGATGCTTATCTGTATGTGTAAGGCTAAATCATGGAGTACTGCCATTTCAAGTCAGCAAAGGGACTTGAATATCAGATCACCATGCATCTTTTCCCACATGGTGAAGCACTCTATTGAACAATCCCTTCATTGCTTCCCTTTGCAAGCTCAGGCAGCCTCGGGCTTGCCTTGTGGGCAGAATATTCCCTAGGCTCTGTAGGAAAGCTGGGCGAGGGTCCTTCTCAACTTCTCTGTGTCAACTCAGAGGCTATGTGGTTTTTGTTCACTTGCTTGTTTTTGCTTTTCTGATAGAAGAGAAAATAATTACATAATAGAGTATCGAAGTAAGAATCGGGTTTACCTGGATTTTAATAGAGATTATCTGCCTGATTTAACTCTTACCTGTATGCAGATGGGGGGTTCACTGTCTACCAGGGAGGCTGCACTGAAGACAGACAGAGGATTCATGTGGTAGCCATTATCCCGATAGAGCAGGCATGGGACCTAAGCTGGCCACGGGGCTTCATCTTAAAGCATCTACCATGCAAAATACATTTCCCTAACATCCTTAGGAACCACAGCATAGAACAGGACAAAGGTCCTACTCCTATTCTTCCACCACCAGTTAACCAGACACCCCTTGGCCAGAATCTGGAAATGTCTGGCTGTCTCCAGTCACTCTCTGATAAAAACAAGCCGAGGCTTGCGGATGATTTGCTGGATGTGGCGGTTGATATGGTGGGTGTTGCTAGGTGAGGATTTCCTCTATGGATGTGAGAGAATGCGAGTGCCAATTCACCATTCAAAGGAGTTTTTTTTTTTTTTTTCTTTTTGGTAAGAGCTAATGTACAGAACCTGTTAGCACAAAGAGGCGGGAGGGAGAATGTGTTGTGTGGGTGGCGGAGGGCTGCTGTCTAGAACAGAGTTGGAGACAGTGCTGCCTAAGACATAGGCTGGGACAGTTGGCAGAGAGGGTGTCACATAGAGAAAGCCATTTCTCCGCAGGTGTAACAGAGGGGCACTTCTAATAACTTTATCCTGGATTCAATGAAATGGTAATGTGGACCTTAGCCTTCCCACGTCCAGCCTAAATTTTGAAAAGAAAATACCAAAGATTATAATTACGGCAGAGAATGTTTCTTCAGGAATCCATATTAAAAGAATCTGGAAACAAAGGAGGTGGTGAAATCCTACGGAGATAGATATGCCAGTTGGGGTTCTCCTGTGAATCAGAACCAGTGTGAGTATGTGTGTGTGTGAACATGCTTCCAGATAGGTGTGCATGCACAAACATGAGTGCAGAGACATATATGTATGTGGACAAGTGTACCTCTATTTATATATGCAAACATACATGTACATATATGAACATGTGTGCAAATATGGTAGTTTGAATATGTTTCACCCATGGGAAGTGACACTATTAGGAAGTGCAGCATTATTAGAGGATGCTGGCCTTGTAGGAGAAAGTGTAACCTGGGGTGGGTGGGGCTTTGAGGTCCTATGCTTAAGCTCTGCCCAGTGAGGAGGAGGAGAGAGTCTCCTGGCTCTCTGTGGATCAAGATGTAGAACCCTCAGCTCCTTCTCCAGCACCATACCTGCCTGGACTCTGCCATGCTTCCTGCCATGATGATAATGAACTGAACCTCTGTCAACCAGCCTGAGTTAAATCTTGTCCCTTATAAGAGCTGCCTAGGTCATGGTGTCTCCTCACAGAAATAAAACCCTAACTAAGACAATATGTATACACATGCATGCAAACATACACACACATATTTATGCAGACATGTATACAAACATATATGTAAAGGTATGTATAATTTCAAAAATTGCATGCAGTCACACACACACATATATACAAATACACATATACACAAACATGTGTCTCTGTCTCTCTCTCTATATATATATATTCACATAGATCTATATGTATATGTGCATACAAACATATAAATACATACATGTGTCTACATGCATAAACAAATGTACTATGTCAGTACAAACATTCATATATGTACATATGCACATGCATGCACACACACATATATATATAAACATATGTGATGTATGCAAACAGATATGTCCCCACATGTATGTGCATATAAACCTAGAATATCAGATAAAGGTTCATATGGTTGATCTGTCAAGCCTAAAGTCTTAAGAGCAGGAAGGCAAACCTTGGAGCTCCAGAGAAGCATGGAGGCTACAGTGTGCATCTGCAGGCATCACAAAGTAGGTTTCCTCTTTAGAGGCCTCCATTGTCACTGTTAAGCTGGACCTGACAGAATGTAGCCCGCATACATGATGGAGGGTCATAGGCCTTGACTGATGCTGACAGACTTGAAGATTCAAATCTTCATCTTACCATGACAGTGGCGCAGTGGCCTTTGACTCCTAAGTCAGCCATGACAGGAAGGAGGAAAGCAGACCACTATGGGTGGCTGTGTGCACCTCTCTGGGGTTACTAGAGCAGCTTGCATCTTGGCAATGAGTAGCTGTCCTGCTGCAGGAGAGCTGTGAAGTCTTTATTATGTATGTCTACATCCTGCTTCCTGCCCACCAAGCCCTGTATCCAGAGCTTCCATCCTTCTGAAGAGCTCCCTGCTGTTGTTTGGAGTGCACAGGATTCAAGGATAATGACTTGGGTTGCAAGCTCATTAGCTGAAGTCACAGGCCAGGCTAAGCTGTTTCCTGCCACAGTCCTCATAGATGTAGCACGTCACACGTCACTGAGCATGGTTTTCGTGCCAGGATCTGGCCAGCTGGCTTCCATAATGGGCAGGTCTGAACCCACAGCATCTACTTTATCCCAAGAAAGCTCGGAAGCTGAGGTCACTTGCCAGGGCGGGAAGGGTGGGTTGGATCCTAGAGGGCAAGGCCAGCCCTGATCCGAAGGCAGAGACAAACCCCTTCTGCTCTGTCTTCTTCTTCCTCTCCCTCTTCCTCTTTCTTCCTCTTCCATCTTTTTCCTGCCTCTCCCTGTAAGGATCTTGCTGTATAGTCTAGGCTGGTCTCAAACTCACATGGTGTGCTACCAGGCCTGGTTTTAAAATCATTTTTGTAATAGTTTTATTTACTGGGTGCTTACAGAGCTAGAGGGCAATTTTACACACATAATCTTATGCAATCTTCACAGTGGGAAGAAGTAAATATTACTCTACCATCCCTTCTAAATATGGACTACATGGCTTCCAGAAAATTCTGTTTTGTGCCATGTTCTGCAGTGGGAAAGGGGTTGGTGTGAGCCTAGGTAGTGTAGCCCTGCGTGTGCAGAGCAGACGACTCCCTCAGCAGACTCCCTCGGCATGCCTGTGTGTCCAAGCAGAAGTTCCTCCCTATGAGAATGTGTGTGGTACAACCATACCTATTGGCACCAAAAATACTTGTTTAAAATATTTGACATTAAAGATTTTCTAAACATATTATTTTGTGTAATCCAAAAATAAAATAAAATGGCAAAGTTATGTGTCAGAGATAGTCATATCTACTGGGAAATTAAGAAACATCCTTCTATGTAGCCCACACATTAAATATTAATGATATATATATATATATATATAAATATATAATATATATAAAATTTTTAAAGAGATTTAAAACCACCTAGAGACCAAATGTGGAACTCTATGAGTTTGAAGCTAGCCTTCTCTATATAGCAAGTTCCCCAGGGCAGCCAGGAATACATAGATACTTGTCTCAAAAAGAAATCTAGAACATGTGAAATAGAGAATATTTAATTATGAAACTATGGGTTTCTCACAAGCACAACTTGAGGAGGAAAATGTTTGGGTAGAAATAGTCTCAATCCTATAGAACAAAGATGGGAAATAAATAAAAGAGCTCTGACTGCATTAAAACAAACAAAGCAAACTAGAAAACGGGACTGGGGATCAGTCAGTAGCGGAAGTCTACGTAGCTAGCATGAGCAAGGACCTGGGTCCAATCTCTAGCAGTGTGTGTGTATGGTGTGTATGTATGTGTGTGGGTGTGTGGTGTGTGTTGTGTGTGTGTGTGTGTGGTGTGTATGTATGCGTGTGGGGGTGTGTGTGTGTGTAAGAGAGAGAGAGAGAGAAGAAAGAAGGAGAAGAGACCGACAGACACTGTTACACCACTCTGCACACCTCAAACTCTGGAAGTGCACAAAGATGGAGACACCCCAGGGACTCTGTGGTACCCACTGTTAATGCTGTCTTCCCCTCGCTCCCTTTATCCCTCTTTACCTGTCCAGACATCCATATTTTCTTGATTTCTGTTTCTTTCTCAGTTCCATTGTGATTCCTGGGTGAGACATGACAACTCTGTATGGAGCTGCTTTAGGCTTTGTTGCTAAGATGGCATGCCTTGCAGGGACCTTATTTAACACACTGACACAGAAGGAGGGGTCTTCTTTAGTATCCAGTCAAGACTGGCAACTTCTGGCATTGGGAGGTGGACTGATTGTTTTTAAGAACTTTGGTCACGTAAGAAGAGATGGCTTTAGACTGTGACCAACAAGACACATGGAATAATGCAGACCCTGTACACTTAGAAGGTTGCTGATAAACCTTGTGGGAGTCTTTTAAAAAGCAGAATTGATTCTGAATACAAGAACAATCTTGAGAGTTCCAGGAAGATTAGAGACTCAGGGCTGCTTTCCTTGATCTTGCATTGCCATAAGAAAACTTGCTTTTTTTTTTTTTTAATGTAATTTTTAAAACCAACAACAAAAAACTCCACCAATAACAAAACCAGATATCACCTGTATTTTATGGTTACTTAAGAAATAAAGTTTGAGTGAATCAAATAGAGGTAGAATTTCATACCATATATGGTTCTGCTCTGCATTTAATAGGCAATAATATTTAATATGTAATCTTGCTTTTATGTGGGAAGAACTTCTTTGCTGAAGCCCCTCCAAAGTGGTATTGCCTTAATAAGCATAAGGATTTAGGAAGAGTGAAACTCAATTAGAAGAAAAACAATACACATAGAAGTTCTGATGTAGTTTCCTGTGTAGTTGATAAACATATCAGATTTTGATTTGATGTACACTGTACACAAAAAAATCTACAAAATGAATCTTGAGTCCTTGGTTCTGTATTTCCTTCTACAAGCTAGCATGAAAGTTACAAGGGTGAAGTACTCAGATCTCTAGATTAGTCATAATAACAGTGGGGGGGGAGGGAGAGAGGGAGGAGGAGAGACAGAGATAGAGAGACATAGACGGACAGAGAGAGTGAGTGAGAAAGAGTGAGTGAGAGAGGGGAAGAGGAGAAGAAGGAGGAGGGGGAGGATAAAGAGGGGAGGAGGAGGAGGACAGAGGAGAGGAGGAGGAGGAGGAGGAATGGGTCAACAGGAAGGTGACAGGCGAGGCATCTGTCTTCCCTCGTGGGTGATTAGTCCAGGTGGCTGTGTGTCTGTTACAGTGGTTGCTGGACATTAAGTGGGCCCCCACTGAGTCATCGTTTTGTGGTGTCTAATGGGGTTGTGGCCTCACCGTATCCCTAAAACATAACAATCCTCGAGCTTACTGGTCGCAGGGGAAGAGGGCTGCAAAAATTAGACTAAGTAAAACAAAGCAAAACTTAAGAGAATTTCTTTCCCTTAGATTACCTGGTATTTATAAGAAAGCAGACTGCTGGCTTTCACAGTGACTCTTCCGCTCTTGATTCTTCAAAATCAGTAAAAAGCTCGAAGAAGGGCTATCATGGTGTCAGCACAAAGAATGATGCCTGCACATGTCTTAGGTGCCACCCCTATGCTCCGATTTAAACACAACATAGCACATGCGTGGTTCAAACCCCACATGGCGTTCTATAAACACCTGCAATACTGTGTTTTCAGGAATCAGTTCTCAGAAGGGTTGAAAAGCAGACAGGGACACATAGGCTTTCTGGATGCTCCTTGGCCACTGAATTCTCCTGGTCCCCACTGCGGCTGGTCCTACTCCGCTGTCCTACACTTACACTGGTCTCATCTGTTCTCCCAATGTAGCTGACACATGTTAGCTCACACCTTTGCAAAGATGGTAGTGTTAAGTTCTTTCATAAAAACGTCTGCTGCCCCCTATTGCTGTTGGCTGCTCTGTCCTGCCTTGCTGTACTGGGCCACCAGTGTGGGAGTTAAGGGTGCCTCTGGACTTGGGGTGTGGGTAGTGTTTAGTAGTATAGAGTTGAATTTGGAAATGAAAAGCATATTGAGAGATGGATGGTAGGACAACATTGTAAATGTGTTTAATGTCACAGTACCGTATACATAAAAATAGATGAAGGCATGCATGTTCGGTTAACGTATGTTTCACCATAATAGAAAATGGTGTTTTTCTAAAATGGTGAACTTCTTGTCCCCCAGAAGGGTGAACTGACATGGGTGCATTGAAAAACCTATAAAATCGTTTTTCAACAGTTCAGTAGGATCTGACGATGGATCAGACAGCCCCGGGCAGTAGATTTATTAAAGGTGCGTTGTTCAACTCCAAACATTTAACAGATGTGCACTGTGGTGGACAGAGACACTTTGCAGCAGAAGGGAACATAAGCAAATTCTCCCTCCGACCTCAAGATGTGACCACACTGTCCATCTGGAGGTTCTCATGCCTCATGAACTCTATTTTTGCTTCAGTGCAATTATTCCCAGTGTAATCTTCATGGAAAGTATGGGATATCCGTAGCCTCTAGGCATGCCCAACCTCCTCTTTTATATGCACACTGATGGACTATCCATAAACAGTGGACTACTTCTACAGGATTCTAAAGTCAAAAATGGATAGTATTTATAGGAAATAATAAGATTCACATTAAGGTGATTGTATCAAAACTCAGTTGTCAAACAGGTAAGACAATCAGACAACAATCACAATATTTTTTGCTTGGTCTTAATTATTGCTTTCTATTTTTTTTCCTCACAAAGTAGGGGGATTGTTCTGAATGCACATGGCAGCCTGTACCTTTGCAGAGGCTGTCTAGAGGTAACTATGATAGAATTGTCTCCCAGCTACTCTGTGCTTCCTGTGTTTTGCTTAAATGCATTTTTGGTGACTCAGGTTAAGAAGCATATATGCTTATGTCTGTTTATATGCAATGGGGCAAAGATCCTCGAGTCAAGATACCCACTGAAGGATCAGAGACACAGAGGGAGACACTTTGGGAAGGAGAGGATGCAGAATCCACCCAGAATGTGGAAAATATTTATTCATCTGGTGCCTTCTCTAGTCCTCTGGTAGCCAGCTTAACCAGCAGTGTGTGACAGGGCTAATTTTGATTTCCTGTGGAGTGGACTAGTTGAGCAAGGGCACCAGAGAGACCCTTTTCTTCACATCCAGACTACAAAAGCCTAGCTTGGACTTCGACCAGATGGATCGTTTAAAAGTGACCAACAGGATATGGAAAACAAAGCCAACAAATAGCTCAGTGCATCCCTAGCCTTGGCATAGTCTTCTGTGACGACAGAATTAGCCTTGTTTGCCACTGTGGCGACCTTCACCCTTGAGCTTCTTGGGTTATGGTAGTGAATGCCTTAAAAACAAGCACGAAGTAAAATTGGGATTTATTATGGATCTTTCCAATGACATCTGATGTTTTACCATATTTTTCAAGTAGTAGACATATTCATATGTTTATTATACACGTCTACATATAAGTAATTAAAATATTGACAGGAGTGGAGGCTGGTTAAGGGGCAAGTGTCCTCAATGCGGGTGATTTTGAACACACAGCATAGAGCAGAGTCATGGGCTAGAAGCACAGAAGTTTTGGGTAGAAACTTCTGCAAATGTCCAGTGGTGGTCTTCTAGGATCAGAGTGTTGGAGGCAGAGGGAGAAGTGTCAAGCGTCTGTGACACCTGTCAGTCATGATGGGACTGGAGACATAGAGTTTGTCAAACTGTCAGTCATTTAAATTCAGGAGACATCCTTGGCTTTCCTGCTGTAGTCAGGGGCTAACTCTATAGAAGTCTGTGAAATCTTGATCAAATTACTGCCCCATGCATCCTCCAATATCGGGAGCATCGCGAGTGTGGAAAGCCAATCCCAGAGTGAGGGAGGAGGCACACTTAGTTCACATCACCTTGCTGGTAGCTATAGCAGAGAGGAAAACATGATCCAAACGTTATGAACTCCCATTTGGAACCAGGGGCTCATGGAAGATTTACTGCGCAGGGTCAGTACTGCGTCTGCCCCGGTCCTTGTCCCCCAAACCCTGTCCACTGCGCAGCCTCAATACTGCGTCTGCCCCGGTCCTTGCCCCCTAACCCCTGACAGGCCTAAGAGAGTCGAGGCTTCTTTGCTTCTCCATTATAGAGAAAGCAAAGTCTGAGAAACAAACCCAGTCTTTTGGGGGTTTGTAAGTCAGTGACTTTTCTTACAGGAAATCATTTTGAAAGACTTAATGTATGAAATCGTGTGTATTCTTCATGATAGGTTGCTGCTTCTATATTGGGTGAGGGATGGTTTTTACACACACGGTTTAGAATCCAGGTTTTAAACTTTATCAGTGTGATGGCTTTTTACCTGAGAAATTTTCAAATCATTTTTATCTTTTGAAAAATTCATACTCATATAAAATATATGTTGATGAAAACAGACATTCTCCCACTTTCCTCTTAATCTAGTCCTACACTGGAGAAATTATTTAGGTGACCCCAGGTATACTGATTCATAAATTAGCATCAAATCAAATATTTACTGAAAAAATAATTTTAAATTATTTAAAAATAATTCTTTAGTATGCATATAAATTTACCATGTATTAAAGGCTAAAACAAATTTATATAATAATGTGATGAACAAGCTTACTTTTACACAACAAATCTTTTAAAATCTTAGCTTTTAATATTTGGCATTTCAGGACATAGACTATCCAGACTTGATCAATATATTTTGGTCATATAATTGTCAATGCTGTGAATGCCACATCCTGTAAGAATATCAATAAAACAGCAGACGGTTTGTATTTTAGGGCAATTCAACAATCGTTGGAGATTCTGTCCTGCTCCCAGGCCAAAATACATTTCAGAATTTTTGACAAAACTCAAGAAGCAACTTTAGAAACTCAGTCCCTCTAAAGCAACCCACTCCAAAGTTAGATTAGTTGCTACTTACTCTGCAGAGGGACTAGCAAAGGATCGAAAGGCTGCATTTCCATAAGGAAACCATTAGGCCTCCCATAAGAGAGGAAGACCTGATGCGGACTGAAGACCTGCAGTTTGTATCAACGTAACAGTCTCTAAGCCCCGTCAAGCCTTCCCAGCATCCTTGGCTGGCACTGCATGATAGGTTGGCATGCTCAGTGCAAAGTGCCCATGCTGTGTGTCCAGAAACTAAGGCTGCGGAGAGGCAGCAGATGCTGCATGGTGAGTGTTACCAGGAACACCTAGGAGTTGTTACACATTAGGTTTGGAATTCAGGTTTGGTGGTTGAGTGTCCAGAAGCATTTCATTGTTGTCAATGTTTTCTTCTGAAGCCTCAATTCAGTTACTCAATTCTATGTGGGGCCCCACAGTTTAATAGGCTGTGATCTAGATAAAGGTCTCAAAACCCAATGTCGAGTCTCTTGAGCGACTAGGCTGGACACTGTTCTAAGGCAGCCCATCTTCTTCTGGTACCCTGTTAAGTGTTCTCTCTCTCTCTCTCTCTCTCTCTCTCTCTCTCTCTCTCTCTCCTCATTCCTCCCTCCCTTCCACCTCTCTCCATTTCTGTTTTTCTTCCCTCCCTTCCTCATCTTTCTGTCTCTCTCTCCCCTCCCTCTCTCTTTTCTCTCCTTTACTCGTCTCTCCCCATCCCTCTATCTCTACCCCTCTCTCCTTTGCTCTGCTTCTGTCTCTCTCTGCCTTTCTCTCTTTCCCCCTCTCTCCCTCTTCCTCACCCCCTATGTTACTCTGTCTCTCCCCCTCCTTCCCTCTCACCCCCGCCTCCTTTACCCTTCTGACACTTTTAATAAGAAAGCTCAGACACACAGAGTATGGCTTTCTCCCGCCATCTTCCTAAACCAGGTCCCACATCAGAACAATTCACCCAAACTCTGCTGCAGCCTTACACCCTTGAATGTCCATCTAATTCCAGTCTAGATGAGACAAGAATTGGCATGCCCACCTGTGACTGGCATGCTCATTGGCATGCCCACCTGTAATTGACATGCTCACCTGTGCTTGCCCACCTGTGATTGGCATGCCCACCTGTGCCCTGAGCCATGTCTTGCTTGCTTTTGAGAAGATCAGAAAGGAATCAATTCTAGATGAAGGAACCATTCAGACAGTTTCTAAGGCTGAGCTGTCAAGTCCAGCAGTGTTTCTTTTCTCTTATAAGGGCCTCAGATCCCTAAGACACTTGATGAGGTTCAGAATGAAAGTCTGACAATTGAAAGTGACAATATGAGCCAAAAAGATGGCTCAGCCAACAAAGGTGTATACCACCATAGTGACCTGATTCCATCCCTGAGACCCAGGAAGTTGTTTCCTGACCTTTATGCACATTTGCATGGCATATAGACCCTACCCCAGTGTGCCCATGCACCTGTGATAGGCAATAAATAAATAAGTAAACAAATATTGCTTTAAAATAAATAAAAATAAAGATATTGGCAAGCAGCAAGTAAAGAGAACACATATCACATGGGTCTTGCATGGAGCTCTCAGTCATGGGCATGAAGGGATAGATTCAGAGGCATCCTGGCTACCCTCTCTCTCTAGTACCGAATACTCACTGGCACCCACGGTTCAGGACCAATCATACAGGATGTGCAGTTAATCCCTAGTGTCTTTCATGCTGGGTTTCCTACTGTGCTTTGGGAAACTGGCCTTCAGCTCTCTGGGAGGGTTATTTTACCATTTATTACTCAGATTTTGAGACACAATGTTCTCTTTGCTTTTCAACGAAATCATTGTATCTTATTTGCAAAATTTTGGTGACACTGTTGGTTATTTAAGCAGAGCTCCTGGCTGTGTTCCAAGTTCTATGTGGCCTTGAGCACTAAGAAACAGTTCAGTATCCTATAAATGCATGGGTTTCTACAGGGATTTGGTACTGCCTAAAGGAAAAGCTTTGAAACGTGGTTCTTTGTGGTCGTACATCAGGGTTATATTGGAGTGTTGCTAACAGTTAACATGGTTATCCCAAGAACTAAGCATTCATTACTGTACAACCTCAGCAGTACTTACTAACACCTGTACTCTCGGGACTCAGTACTCACAGCAATTTTGCAAAGGTTGTTGTCATGGGGGAATTATAGTTTTGACTGATACAAAGGTTTCTGCTTAGACTCTATTTCTGCCAAGAAAATATATTTATATACATATATATGTATACACACACACACACACACATACACACAATCCTTTCCTCAGAAGGCATGAACCTTGAGATTTTTGTGGAGTATTCATATTGTAACAAATCAAAACAAAAATAACTAGACAGTATTCTGGTGTTCACTAAGGAAAGGATAATGCAAACTATACGGTCTATTTGTTTTATCACATAAAATAACAAAATTAAAACTTGTCTAATAAAGAATGTTTACATTTATAAAGTAATTTTATTGGTGAGATAGGAATTTATATGGTAAGTGAAGAAGTTATTTTTATCAGCTCTTTTTTTCTTTCAAGATTTCCCCAACTCAGTATTGACTTCAATAGCATTTTTCTTACTAGAGTTATAATATCTCATTTTTTCCCTCTTAGACTTGTCTATGACAGTACTATAGAAATACAATTCTCACCTTAGGCAAAGTTTGTTAACCTTACCAATAATAGAAATTTGTAATCTTTTAGCAGGTGACAGGTAAAGGAGTATCTGTCTGTCTGTCTGTCCACCTGTCTTTTGATAAATGTTATAGAATAGCAATTCCCCCAGTGTTAGGCTGCTTAAAATGAAACTGTCATTATAAATCACACAAGCATTAACGTTCTTGAGATGTGCTAGCAAGAAACAAATTCCAGGAGTCTAGAAACAAAGCTGTAGTGGGCTGAGGGTGAGAGAAATTGAAGGAAGTTTCCTGGTAACTCAGAGTTATGTACAGCTCTGAAAGGACCTGTGGGCTTAGGAGATCCTGGGTAAGTGCTGGGAAGATAAACCCCACATTGACTATACTGGGCAGTGGGTGTATTATCTTATCGGAACACAGAAGGTCTGTGGAAATAACCTTAACTGATAACCAGCAGTTAAACACTCTGACTTTGAGTTGGCAATAATAGCTACCAGCTTATGAAAGTTTGGCTCTGTGCTATATGTTCCAAAAGTTAAAATCAAGTTAAGAGAAAGGGCTTTAAAAAAAATAGAGAGACCTTGTCTGTTTAAATAGGTCAGTTTGATAATTAATGAACCTTGTTTTTCACGTGTTAGGAAAGTTATATTGTTAGCATTTTAAAAGAGAAAAACTGTCTCCCACCTTCCGGAGAATATATAAAACTACAGAAATTGTATTTAAAAAAACATAGACCTGTAGGTCTACTAAAAAGTTTATGAAATATTAATCGTGTTGGTTATTAGCCAGATAAAGTTTTATGTTTTCAAAGAAAATCATTATTTCTACATTTCTTGGGCTCTCTCTTGAACCATATATATATATATATTTAAGAGCATGCAATACAAATTAGGTAATAAGCTGTTGGTTACTATCTGCTGTATGTGTGAACTTTTAGGTATAAAACACTAAAACCAATCTAGAATTTACATGGGTGCAAAGTAGCAGTCTGTGGGAGCGTGGGGGTTGGGGGGGGCGGCGGAGATCAGTGTTTAGCCTGTGTCTATATGGGCACTCCACAAGGGTGCTCCTGTAGTCCTCATAATCTCCTGTATATGTGGTGCTCACCTCTAACTGCTGTCTTTTAGTTTATTCTTTTAGTTTTCAACTCCACCAAGTTGTGCTGACAGTTCACCTGAGGTGAGGAGAACCATTTTAACCAAGATCGTTGAGACAGCTCTCATACTGATGCCTTTGGCAGTAACCCTAACAGCCATGGTCGCGGTCTGGTCCGATTGAGCTACACTCTGTTGCCATTTCAACAGTAACTACCTGGCCAAGTTTAAGAATACCATCTCAACACTCCTGGAGGCTCAGTAATGTGTTTATTCACAAGGAGTTTGGAGTGACAAGGTCCAGCAACCCAGTCTTCCTGGTGTGATTGGCAGAGAGAAACGCAAAGAGCCAAGGGAAACAGGACACCCGAGAGACCCGGATCTTCAGATCTGTATTCCAATTATAAGTGGCCAAGTGCCTAGAAGACTTAAATGAAGAGCCGAGGAGGATGCCAGTGTTAAGGGACTATCAAAATGTAATTGCATTTCTATTCCTCTTCCCAGCGTTCCTTTTTCTTCGTTACACTTTGTGACTTTGTTATTTGTCCAGGATACGGACTCGTTTCCAGCAAGCAACGGGAGAAAAAAATGATGAAAAATAGGAAGAAAGTCAACTCCGGAAAAGGGTTACTGAGAGAGAGTTTGCTTCTTGATCTAACAAAGACACAGAACAAATGTGTAATGCCATTCACCCGCCTCCTGCGGCTTCAAGGCGGCTTATATCCATCTAGAAGTAAATTTTTGAGTAGCCTAGAAAATCGTTTCAGTGCCTCAAAAGCCTACAACTGATAAACCTTAAGCGGCAAGGAGAAACTTTTGCCTTGTAAAGAATGAACGATTAACTCTTCAAGGAGAAATCTTTTTGCTTAACCATCTTTGCAGGAGCATCCTGTTTTGGGAACCGGAACTCGCGCTCAGTCAAGAGAGCAGGGGTCCTGTCTGTGCAGCTGCAGAAGATGCAAGCCCTAGGCTGCAGATGGAAATGAGGTGGCGCTACTCCTGTCTATTTTTTTTTCTTCATTGGGGTCAGGGGTTGGGGTATGGAAAGGCACTCTTGGCCCCCAAGGTAAGAATCATAGAACTGAGTCTTGCTCCGCAAATGCAGGGATCCCACGGTAAGGTGGACTGGCCGGCTCCGCTGTCACGCTACACTCTGAGACTGTCCGTCTCAGAATTGCCAAAACGCAGGGAACTTTAAAAAGGACGCCTGAAGCACCATATCCCTGGGATGCCATCTGATCAATTTGGTGCAACTGTGACTGTTCCTTTTCCACTCTTAGGGGTTTGGAATCAGGAAACGGGAGTCGGGAAAAGAGTGCGTTGCAGAAGAATGTGGAATTCGCTGCAAACCAAAATCATGAAAAACATCCGAATAAAAAAGAAAACTGTCATGAGGAGAAACTGTTCCTGGCATTCCCTGCAGGTCTCATGCCCAGAGTCCCAGTACAGAGTCCTGTACCGCAGTGCAAGCTTAGGAGCTGGGCTGTGGCTCTTGCTCTTTAGGACCCTGATTGTTCTACCAAAAGGCAACCAGGACACTGCCTGACACTCAGAGGCTCAAACCGGGTGTGCAGAGATGGTCCCTGAGGGGAGTCAGCAGGAGAGCTAACACGTGCACCTACACTCCTTGGCTAGTTAGCTTCTCTCAACTCCCGAAGTTCCTGTTAGCAGCGCCCATTGCGCCAGTTTTTTCTACAGCATCGGTCTGGACTCTCAGCGGGCTGCTGAAGGACTAGGGGGCCCAAGTAAGCCACTGGGGACAGATGGTCTCTGGGTTTTAAAGCGTTGAACTCTTTACATTTCGTGTTTGAACCCTAGTTTGCTCCTTCTATCTTCCAGACCCACCGGGACAAAGTGGGCTGATGTATGTAAAGTTCGCTTTAAAGTAGGGATTGGCAAGGCAGTCCCGAAATGAACCGCGTTTTAAGACATTCTAACGGGAACACTGCCTTGATTTTAACTTGCTAAATGTCCGAATTTGAATCCCCCCTCCAGGAGCTCTGGCCAAAAGCCTGCTCTGTTGATACTGCTGGGCTGGAGAGAGGATTCCCTGGTTCAGGTCACCGGCCCACAGGCGGATGTGGTTCGCACACAGCTGGAACAGAGGCTAGGCTGTGGGTTTAGCATCTGGAAAGCTAGATCCATATGTGCCACCTCCAGGGATACTAGTCAGCCGGGGGCATACACCACTCGCGGAGTGCCAGAGTGCTGGGACCTGACGCGGCGGGGCCAAGTCCCAGTGGACGCGCAACGTGGGCGCGGGTGGTGGCGGTTTGGGGAGCGCTTGCTCCGCCAGTGGGCGTCTTCTGCGCCGCCGCCCACGGGCAGCGGCACTGCGGCGCTTTTCTCCGCTGTTCTGGAGCAACCGCCGCGGCTCAGGCACCGGAGCGCGCACACACCACGCCACGCCCGCAGGCAGCGTCCCGGCAACCCCTCGCCCAGCGGGAAGGACGCGGATCGTGCGTACCAGCCCGCACCCGGGCGCGGCGATCGGGACTCGTCCCCCCCCCGGGTCCTCTTGAATCCCAAAGGGAACATGATGTGAACCCCCGGCCGGAGGGGCACCCGAGACCCAAGAGGCGGACCGGACCAGAGCCTGGGCCGCGTCGTGGGGAGGGCCGGTGCTGCGGGGGCGGAGCCCGCCGAGGCCGGGCCGCCAGGCCCTCCCGCCTGCCCCCCTTGCAGGCTGGGGAGGAGGGCCATGGCCAGCCCAGAGGAGCGGCTCGCTCCCCGCCCCCAGGCCCCACTGCGGGAGGCTGGGGACGAGCCCGGCCGTGGCCAAGTCCGTCTGGAACCCCGGCGCGGCGCGGCCAGCGGGCGGAGTGCAGTGGGCCTGAGCCTGGCCCGGGAGCTGCTTGGCTGCGGCCGGGAGGAGCTAGCGGCGCCCCCGCCCCTGTCCCGGTCCCTGTCTCCTGCAGGCCACGCCAGCCCCGCTGGGGGCCCAGGCGCCCTCTCAGCTCTCAGCGCCGGAGGCTGCGGCTGGGTGGCGGCCCGCGCTCCCTGGGCGCTCGCCTTCTCCTCCCCTGTCCCCTCCTCCTCCTTTTCATCTTCCTGGTACTTCTGGCCGCCGCCCCCCCTGCCCCCTCCCCCTCTTGTCCCCTCCTCATCTGCCTTCCACCTCCCCGCGCGTCTCCCGAGAAGGGAGGGCGCAGCGGCGGCTGGAGGAGGAGGAGGAGGCGGCGGCGATGCTGGCGGCGGAGGAGGAGGACAAGAGGCAGCTCCCTTGAGCGTTCCCCCAGGCAGTAGTCACCGCAGTGGCGGTGGCAACAGTGGTGGCAGCGGCGGGCGGCGGCGGCGGCTCTTCCTCTCGCCTGCGATCCAAGGCTTACTGCTCCCAGCCCGCGCCGGGCCCCGGCCACCTCCGCCACCGCGGCTCCCCCTACACCCGGGCGCACACCGCGCGGACTCCTCTGGTTTTCCGGCACCGGCGGGGGCTGCCCTGGCCTCGGCCCCGGCTCTGCTGCCGGTGGCGGAACTCTGTGGCGGCCCCGAGGCGCCGCCCTCCCCCTTGCCACCGTTTGGCCGCTGCTCTTCGGCTCCGACATGGAAGATGGACCCTCTAACAATGCGAGTTGCTTCCGAAGGCTGACCGAGTGTTTCCTCAGCCCCAGTAAGTGGCCCAGCCCCACGTTCCCCGTGGCCGGGGCGGTTTTCTCGCTTGGTGGGGACAAATCAGGGGTTCAGAGGGATGGGGTGGGAAGGGAGCTGCTGTGGTGGTGGGTAGTCTGCAAGGTGTGTGTGTACCGGACAGATAATGGCCTGTGGGTCTCAGGAAGCTGGTGGCACCTCAGGGGCGTTCGGGACCGCCCATCAGCGTAGGGACACCGGGCTTTCCCAAGCCCCGCGTGCGTGCAGAGGAAGCGTGACCCGGAGGGTGTCAGAGCCGGACATTTAGAAACTAACCTGCTTCCCTAGAACTGTCCCTGGCTACATTGACCCGGCTCATGATTTAGACCATCAAGTTTGTCCCAGATTACTCCACATTTCTCTCCAGCCTGTGACCACTTGGCTGGAGAATATATGCTTCCCTCCACTGCCGATCTGGAGGATCTAAACTGCTGGATTCCTGATGCAGCCGTGGGGACAGGCAAGGCTCGGGAAGCCCAGGATTACAAATGTGAAAGGAGGGCTGTGCCGGGAGCCTGCAGTGACAGTGTTCTGGCGCGTGGACCAGTGGTATGGAGCCGAGTGCACCCACCCTCATGAAGAGGACGCAGACCCCCCCCCCAACCCACCTCATGCAGATTCTGGGGAGCTGGTGCTTGGGTGGGTAAAGAAAGCCGAGGAACAATGGGGCGTTAGCATAGAAGAAAAAGGCACCTCTGGCTCATTCGGACCCACGGGACGACTGTAGCATGACCTTTCTGACCTGCCCCTCCCGGGTGCAGGGCTGCAAGCCTTCTGGGGCAGGGGCAACAGAGGGCGTGTCATAGGGGGAGGGGGACAAGATTGAGCAAAGAAGTCAAAAGCAGCTTCACTGGAAGGAAGGAGGGAGGCAGACAGACGATGTTTAGGAAAGAAGCTCCAGCCGCGCCGAGGAGGGAGTCGCTGCTGTGTGGATGGAGGGTGAGCAGGGTGAGGACCGGAACACTGGGGCGGGAAGGGACCAGGCGGGACCTGGTGGGAGAGTCTGTGCTCTGATAGGGCACATCCGTGAGAAATTGTGAGACTCGGGCATCTGCTCCACCCTGAGCGTGGATTTGGTGCCACAGTCCACCGCGTGCGCACCGAGCCTTTGTCTGCTTTCTCGCTGGAAAGCCGCGCTTTTGCCTTGCTTTCTCCAGGCAGAAGCTGCCAGGTTGTAAATGAGCTTTCTCGCTACTGCTCCTAAGTACCACTCACTCCTTAACGGAGTGGACCTCCGCTCCGGAACATAGGGTGCCGGGGTTCAGACCTTCCTCAGGACCGGTCTAGGTGTGTACCCAGGAGCCTTTTAGGGTATAGGCACCAGGTGGGTGACCGTGTTCCCTTCTAGTTGGGTTGACTCCTCGCAATACTGCTTCCTGGCCCTGGGCCAGTCCACAGTAGCCACATGACCCAGTGGCCACTCACACACCTGCAGGCAGTATTCAGCAAATCTCTGCTTAGACTTGCTTGTTGACTCAATTGCCTTGAAGGGTGTGGACTCCATGCTCCCAGCTGGCCTCCAACCCTGAGGCTTCCCCCAGGTGTGTGCTTCCCCATCCCAGCAGATGTGATCAATGGGTATTGCACATCGGGCATCTTGGTACAAGCTTGTACTCTTGCCCTTAGATTGTGGTCAGCAGAGAGAGACCATACTTTCCAAAAGGGACTCCATGGATTGGCCCTGAGTTGACGGTGATGGGAGAAGGTGTGGCCCATAGACTCTCTTGGGTTGTTGGAATAACCATAAGGCCTATGACTGGGCTTACTCCAGGTCTTCTGCCTGATGGTCATTTCATTTTTTTCCCTTTACTAAATAAATATCTTTACTCTTTTGGCAACTGGTGCACACACGAATGTGCTTGGGCCGCTAACGTACAGGCTTGTAGGCCACTAGACTTGACAGTGCCAAAGGTTGCACATTTGGCTGGAACATTTTTTTTTTTGCAGAGTTTATGTTTTCGTGGATCTATAGGTGCTGTCTCTGAGGTGGGGCTGTCATTAAGGTAGAAATTATGGTTCTGAACAAAGATGAGCAGCTCCAGAGAGATATCTGGGTTATCTTGGGGTACGCTATCCTGGGGAGAGGGTTATCTTTCAGAGATCTACTCTATACATGATTCCAACTGGGAGAAGCTATCCTTGCTAAGACATGCTCGCCCCCGTCCCTAAGAACAAGGCTCCTGTAGCTTTGTTTGGGATACAATGAGGGTAGTAAGTTCTAGGGTTCTTGTAGACAGTCCATTCTCACACACCCCTAACTTAAAAGTAGAGGAAGAAATTGATACCTGAGGGAAGGCTGCTCTATGTTCCCTTTCTACCCCATAACACATAATTTTAGGGGTTCTAATTTTGTCTGGGGCCAAAGAGCAGGCCACCTGAGTCTCAAACACTGAAGGATCTGAAGCTTAGCAGTTTTCTTTAAAAAAAAAAAAAAAAAAAAAAAAAAAAAAAAAAAAAAAAGCCTTTTGAAAGGAACTTGTGTATTCTCCAAAGACATGAAAATGCACAAAGGTATTCCGATGTGTCCCTGTGGGGTTGGTATCTGAGCTTTCTTTTACTTTGCTCTCTTTGTCAGACAAACAAATTGTCTTGTGCAGGCTGCTGAGCCCAGCTGTTACTTAGACAAGCGCACACTACAGCTCTCTTGTGAGGAAGGGAACCCTGTGTAGAAGGACCACAGCCTCATCCCGTTTCTGTTTTGTTCTGCGGCTTACCTGGTCATGCACTGAACAGACACTTGCCTGTAACCACTGCTCAGTACCAGATCCTGCCCTAGCCGGTCCCTCTCACTTAAGCTTGGGGAAGCCACAGATCTGTTGTGGGTTAGTAGGCCAAGGTGAGATGGAGCCTCCCAGGCAGAAGGTGGCTCGGTGTGAATGCCCATTGCTACAAGCGGTCCGTGGTCTTCCCACCTGACGCTGCTCCTCTGTGTGAATCAGGCCACTCCTGAGTTCACATCATTTCCTGTCCTCTGTCAGATCGCTACATCTCTGCTTTTCCTTTCTACGGCTGGAAGAGTTGCTGATTGAATAGGAAAATCTTGCCCAGGGAAAGACAACAATTGTTGTCCTGGAGTATCCTCTGGGTTCATTTTGCATTGGGGTGGGGTGAGTGGGTCACACGGACAGGCCAATGGGACTTACAGCTAGCTTCCTGTGACAAATAGAGCTGTCTGTGCTATCTAGTCAACATTGTGATACATTGAGGCATGACTGGAGGAGGCCTCGCCTGGGAAGAGCAGGAGACGCACCTGTGAAAAATACAGCTCTCGAGAATCCCAAGCCACAAATACCTCCCCTACCTGTGTCTCTGTGTGCTGTATTTTTTTTTTTTTTTTTGAGTTAGTAAGGTGAAGAACAGAAAGAGCTCCGTGCATAAAAATAAAGTGTGTGTTTGTGTGTATGTTTGCATGTGTTTGTTCGTGTGGGGAGGCACAGGGGAGGGTGGGGAGGGTGGATGGGGTGGGTGGGTGGGTGGGGCGGGTTAGGTGGGTGGGGTGGGGTGGGAGGTTGTCGATACTGAGAAAGCAAAGGAAATTAAGACCAGAGAGGTTTGTGAATGTAGAGTGTACTGCAAATTACTGTATGTTTCTCAAACATTCCAGCGAGTGTACTTTTGTAGGACTTGCGAGTCTCACTCGCCACTCTTAAACTGTTATCCGGGGTGTGAGGACTGCGTGGCGGATGCCAGGATACACTGAGATAAATATGGTCTCTCTGAGAGCAAATGTACTCAGTACTCCAAACGGCACCAGGCTTCGCAGTCAGGGTATTGTCATCGGCTCTGTGAAGCTGATGCCGCAGAGGAAACCCAGACTCAAGGCCCAGCGCTGCTTGCATACAGCATGGGTCTATGTTCAGTCAAGACCCCACTCACAGCTTTTTGGAGAGGACCCACATGATCTACAACACAACTGTGTGGAGAGTATAGAGATGACACTTTACTCTCCAAAGACCTGGCATATAGACCTGGGTGTCCCCAAAGGTGACCTGAATAGCATGCTGTGAATTCCTGCCAGGCTGGGTGTGGGTCGTAAGCATCATCATCTATCCATGGAGGGTAAGCTGGTTCTTGGCTAGGTCAGAAGTCCAAAGGGCAAAGCTATTTAAACTGGGTGGTGTTGTGCTATTTAGATTATTAATAGGCAATCCCACAGAATCCTACTTTTAATTTGAAATAAACCTGTGTAGACAGAGGAATCTCCTAAAAGTTTAAATGAAAAAAAAAACTAGAAAATCAGATGACAGGCCTTCTGTCTCAAATTGATACATTGCTCTTGGAGGGATTTTTTTTTTTTTTCTCACACAAAACATTTTATGTCCTAAAACAAAGAAGAGCATGTTGAGTATCGACAGGTTAACTTTGTGTGGGGAACTGTATGCCAACCAGCCCAACTGCCACCCTGCTTATTTTAAACACAGTCTGTGCAATGGAGGAGATCCTTTCAAGCCTGAAGGAGAAATCTAAGGGGCAGGGAAGCCAAAACTGTGGCAAAGGGCAGAACAGGCACCCAGAATCCCCCTGGCTAGTGTATCTGCTACTGCCCTGCCTTCACTCCTGCTGTCTGTCTTACTTTCTAGAAGGCATGCTGGAGAGGACTGTGGGCTGGGCCTTGTCTTTTGTTCTGATGTAGACAGAGGTAGACTCATGAAGAAGGTATATTATCGCCTTGGGTAGGGAAGTTCAAGGTGCCAATAAACAGAACCCTGTATGAAGAAGAGGTGTGATATCCATATGCAAGCGGGCACATGTGGCCTTGGACCCAGAGCTGACACAGAGCTCCAGCAGCCCAGCATTCAAATATCTTCCACAGAATCAGTTCTTATGGGGTTACAGTTCCAGGAGAGGGTGAGGTTTGCTCCTGTGTTCTCAGCAGAGCTATGAGGAGACTTAGAAGGAGGTCAGACCAGACACCAGCTTAGAAGACCCTGTTGGTGTTTCATAGGATGCTGGGCTCAAGTCTCAAGGAAGCAGGGAAGAGAGTTTGCCTGGCAGAAGCCCAAGGAAAACCTACTGGGCAAAAAAGGGCACCTCTAAAGTCATAGACAGGAGCTTGACCAGCTAAGGGGAATGAAGTACAAGTCTATGGTAAGGCCTCTTTGTAAGGGACAGTCTCCTGTGTTTAGAGATGGGTGTGGAGAAAACCCAGAAGACCTTCCATGGTGAAGGCGGAAAAGAGGCTATGTCTCTGTGGCAGTCCTCAGCAGTGGAGACAAAGCTGGAAATGGCATTGAGACCTTGCGCATGACACCACTCTGGGAGGTGGGGGATAGAGGGATAGGTAACGTGATGGTTGTGTAGATGGATAGGTAGACATTGGATACCATGGTTCCTGGTTTGGAAGGCTGGGGTGGGAGGCAAGACTGTGAACCTTTGTAGGTTGTAGTATTATTGGCTTGGGCGGTACCTGCTCTCTACTGCCCTCTAGTGGTGTAGAGAGCAGCTACCCGAAGGGAACCAAGCAAAACACACCAAAAAAGCCAGGCAGAGACTTCATACAGAGGGCTGTGAAGATCAGTCTGGAAGGATCTGAGTGGTATAGCATGAGCAGCCATGGTGTGGAAAGCAGTCAAGAGAAGGGCTGCCAGGCAGATGGGCCCTGAGCTGGAGGTGCAGAGTGAAGGCTGCACAGCTGGAGCTGGGAGCTGCAGCCCAGATGTCTGGTATGTGATGAAGCCTATAGTTTGGTCCGAACAGGGATATATACCAGGGGAGAGTTATGAGCCACTGAGTTCTTTGATTTATGTCCTGGAGGCTCATCTTAGTGTAATTTGGGAAAGGAATCTTGGAGGTATTTGGGAAGGGAATGTACAGAGGTCATTGAATCAGGGGTACGGCAATGGACATGAAGTGTAATTGAGGGCTCAAGTGTTTGGTGGCATCAAGTGCACTGAATTCCTGTTGCTATAGGGAAGAGCTAGAGAATGCACTCCTGGGCTTCTGGTTTCTGGGAAGGGGGCCCAGAGGAGGAAGTGCGCAGGCACAGGCAGGTTTGACAGGTTTGGCAGTAGTGGGGCAGAGATGCTGAAGGTGTAGCAGGCAGACGTTAAAAAAAAATCAGTTAGATAAAGTTTTACCATCCCCAAGGCAGGAGAAGAAAGAAGGAGGCATAGCATTTGATGTTCCCAAGGGGGAGTCAGTCTGTGGATGCTTTGTGTGAATCTGGAAGTTCTGAGAAAAAAAAAAATGAATGGTTTTGGTTGCAGAAGGGTGTCGTGGCGCAGAGTCTGTACTCCACTCTGAAGACTGAGGTGTGGGAGGAGAGGATGAGCCCAGAGGATACTGGCCTAAAATGGGTTAGAAATGCAGATCATGATCCCCTAGCATTGAGGCAGCAGCTGGAGGAAGGATGGAGAGGATCCCTGAGTGACCGGTGGGAGTGAGGGCAGAGGATGGATTTGATGGGGTCAGGGAAGACTGGAAGGATGCATCGGGCAGGGGTGAGCTGAGCACCCACAGGTGACAAGGGACAGATACACCATGGCACTCAAAGAGGAGCCTCTGGGATCAAGTAAAATCCAATGTCCAGCATGTCCCTAGCAGACCTGTGGAGTGAGGGAACCCCATGGCTATGGCTGATGGTGGCCTTCATCCCAGAGATGCTTGAGACTGTTTTACCTGCTGAAGTCAAAAGCTGTGTAGGGAGGAAAGGGTGGAATGAGATGTGGGGACATGGGAAAGCTGAGACCCAAAGGGCTGTGGTTTTGGAAGAGGGGAGCATGGAAACCAGTTGCTAACTCACATTGGGAGCAGTAGGAAGGTAAGAGATGTTTCATCAGGTGCTAATTTCCATTACTCTAGTTGTCCAGCATTCTGGTCCTTTGGAGGAAGCTAGACAGGAGAGCAAGGCCTGAGAAAGCTTTCAGGGAACAGGGAGAAGAGAAGTAAGTAAGTGGCCATGAAGAGAAAGGCAGGGGTGTGGAAGGTCTCCTGGGTGCTTGGGAGAGGCAGAGAGGCGCTTAGTAACCCGCAATTAGATGGGTGTGGGGGAGTGACCTGCGACATTTGGAAGGAGAGCTTTGAGAGAAAAGCAGTAGTTTAAGAAGCAGACAGACAGCTACTGGGGGCAAGAAGAGTGACAGGATCTGAGGAGAAGGCCTGGGCAAACGATTCTATTCAAGATCACACAGAGGCAGGAAAACTGCATATCGAGCCGCTCATAAACACCCTAATGAGAAGTGACCCACGAATGACAGCTGAGTGTTATCTTGGAAGAGGAAGAATTTGAGAGTTGCAGAGGCAACCAAGAGGAAGATTCCAGAAAGAACAATGGATCTGAGCAGGGTCCAGAAGTGGATGTAGGAAGCCAGGATTGAGGAAGCACGGCAGTGTGGCTGTGCGGAGAGAGTGGGACACAGCAGAGTGGGGGATTGAGGACAGTGGACATTGTGTCATTGCCCCATCTCTTCCAGAGGACCTTCTCTGTGCTGACAGCTGCCTCTCTGGATCTCTTGTCCTTCTCAGGTCTGTCTAGGTCCTCCTGTGCTTCTGCATGTCCTGGAAGATCATCCTCTTTTGGATCTGGATTTCACTGGTCTTTGTCTGTCTCTAGGGTAGGGCAAATGCTTTGCTCATATACTCTTATCCATCCTCCCATGACTCCTCAAAGCAGTCTATTGAAGGAAGAAGGGAGGGTGTTTAACTGGAAGAAATCTTAGCTAAATAGCCCTTTATCAGAGCTAATTTTCCTAAAAGGGAAGAAACAATGAAATCGTGTGGCTGCAGAGCTTTGCTCCATGACTTGAAACTTCGTTTCTATTCATTATTTTTTTTTCATGTAATCCAAATACACTCTCTGGCACCAGCGCCCAGGCTTTTGCGTCACTGTGAACACAATACTTTACACGCAGTGAGGTCAACAGGGAGCAAGCAGCCCGAGTCCAAAGGAAGGAGGGAGCCCCTGCGGTCCACATTTGGGTAGCCTCCGCTTGATTTCCCTGGGCTGTGGTGAGAGCCTTTGTTACTTTGTTACTTCGATGGAAACATTTCCTGCATCGTCAAGACAAAGTGTTGCATGGAAAAGTGCTGAAATATTGCCACGTGTGTGTTTGGAGATGATGAGTTAGTTATTGATCAAACACAAGCAGATTTGGACTTTTTAGAGTTGGCAAGTTTTGTGAGAGGGAAACATTCTGCACGAAGAGCACCAATGGGAAAGAAAGGAGGTGACTGACAGGAAGGCGTGCAGCCCAAGGCAGAGCAGTGCAGTGTGTATGACGTAATGCATTGGTGTATTGGGTTTTTTTTTGTTTCTTTTTTTTTTCCTTTTTTTTTTTTGAGTGGGAGCCAGGGCCGTTTAACCTCAGCTGGCTTTGAACTCAAGCAAAGATCATGTCTTCCTCAGCTTCTACAGGGATGGTATTGCAGATGCCGCCACCATACTGGCATCTGTGCTTCTGGTCATAACTTTGGCTGTTTCTAAAGAAGGTCAGCCAAGGGCTGTCTTGGAGACCCATCGCTGTGGTTCCCAGACGTGGTAATGGTGTCTTTTACATGCTATTCTAAGGGTCATGTAAACTTTCAGATTTTCTGAATGACACAGCTTCAGAATTTTGCTCATGAAAACAGTCTTGTCTAGCCAGTCACTGTTTCTTCTAGGATAATACTCCTGTTACTTGTGATTAACTGTATCATCTAATATTTAAGGCTGATTAAAGAACTGGTTATAAAGCCTTAGTGATTAGAGCAACATGCTGTTGGACCCAGACAGACAGACAGACAGACTGACAGCAGACCCAGAGCCAGGCAGGAATGGAGGGTATTATGTGTACGCCACTTTATGTGGTAGGGGAAAGGGTAGATGGCTGAAGAGATGATCTGGGGACAAGAGAGGATTTGCTCAGAAGAAAATGGAATCATCCCACACACTGTATGCTCAGATTAAATTCTAAATGGTAAATATATTTAATATTGAAAGGAAGAAACCATAAAATGAATAGATAGATAGATAGATAGATAGATAGATAGATAGCACCATGAGGAAATTCTTTCTGGCTTTAAATTAGGGGAGGCATTTTAAATTCCAGCAGTAATCAAAGGAAAGGCTGACTGAATAAGGACACAAGAGAAATCCCTTTTGTATGGCTCTGGACAGGGATGATTTTCCACTTTCTGCTACCATCCAAGCAAGAGCCAACTCCCTGTCTGCTAGCACAAGGTGCTATCTAGAGTAGTTAAGGAGCACCCAGGGATGTGAGCAGAGAGTGTAGAAAAAATGAGAAGAGATGAACTGCTCCTCAAAGACAAGTACACATCCCGAAACAGTGTTCCGCTTCATTGCGGGGATACCTGCACTTTAACACCAATGCCATTTTCATCGCCCTCGCTGCATGGGTTAATACACTTTATAGCACACGGTGGTGGTTATGCTGGGAGGCAAACCCTCTCACAACTTCCTGCGGGAAGTATTAATTGGCAAAGCCTTTGAAGAGGGCAATTTGTCAGTATTGATCAGTATTAAAAATGTATGTATCCAGTAAACCAATAAATTGTTCACCTGGGACTTTATCATCCAGATGCTGCATCAGAGCGACTTCTACACACAGTGTAGGCTGGGCTCTGAGTGTCCTCTTGGAGGGTCCTGTTAAGTAGCTTTTGTAGCAGTAAAATTGAATACACTGCTACATTAAACAAAGCTACCAGCAGCAACAAAGCATCAGCAAAGGAGAATGCCTACATCTGCTCACGTGCACTCTCGGGTCCACTGGAATTAGAAAGAACAAAAGAAACTTATTTGCTTCTAATTTCACAAGGAAATTTAGTCGGCCTTAGTGGGCAGTGTGGGGCAAAAGGGAGAAGTGAGCTTTGCATAGATGGGGACTGAGTCCGAGGGAGACTTCAACCTGAACATGACCTGGTTTCTATTGGTTAGTAGCCATTCAGAAATCATATGTGAGACTGTACAGAAATGCAGTGTGATTAACCCTGAGTGGTTGGTGGTTACTGAGGCAGATTTTTCTTGACCTCAGGCTTTTGATCTCAGCGCCTGAAGTTTCCTCAGTTACTTTCTGTCTTCTTGAAATGTCAAGCCAGGAATATTTAAAAGAGAAAGAAAAAAAAAAAAGGAAAAAACAAACAAACAAAAAAAACCCAACAACACCCATGTCACCAACCCTCTCGGTTCAAACATCAGCTCTTTTTCTATGCCACACAGCAATGTGAAAACCAAAGCTACTTCTGCCTGATGTCTTTCTGAAGGATAGAGCCCTTGGCTTTGGATTTAAGTTGCCAAGTATTGCTTAAATGTTTGGAGGACTGCCCAGTAAGGCTAAGCTGGTAAAAATCACTGTGTTTGGCAAGGAATGGAGAATCTTCATCGTCTGACTGCAGGCTTTGTGTGGCTGTGCTTCTAGAGTGGGTGAAACATAGACACGTTGGTTCTAACTCACAAGGATCCATCTGAACGGGGTCCTATGCATTGTCAGGCACTGTGCTGTGTGACAGCGGCTTGCACAGGGAAGGGGCAGAGGGCACTTGTGCTTGCCACTCTCCCCAGCCTGCACTGTGCTGAGTTGAGTGGCTGCAGCTGCTGAGCTCTCCCCAGGGGTTAGCCATCGAGATGAGAGCCTGAGAGAGCTTCTAGCTGGGATGGACTTGGCCAGCCCCTGCTTTGAGGCTTGACTTATCCACATCCTCCTGCCTCACCTCTTCCCTGCTCTTATCTCAGGCTTCAGGTTAGAGTTGTTCCTCTGAGTGAGTGAGATTCTTTCCCTCCCCCACTCAGGCCCTTGGTTCGGATGACCACCCTTCTCGTTTTTTTCCGGTGTCTTGCTTGTAATGTTGACATTTTTCTTTGTCTTATCACTTAATATTATTTCCTTCTTGTCCACCCGCTGGTTTTATTTTAGCCGCCACTTCCTTCCTAGTTACTGGCTTTTGTGAGAAACTTTTTTTTTTTTTTTTTTTGAACATCGTCAACCTTCCTCGACCCCTGCAAACCTCTCTCCTGTGGGTGGTGTACTCCTCCCCAGGGCTTGCACAGGTAGTCCTGACCTGGGGCCAGAACTGTGTGTCTCCAGACGTGTTTTCTCCCTGTGGAGTGTTTCTGAAACTTCCACTCACAGCTTCCTATTCCTGGCCATGTGAAACCTGGCCCTTTCTCTCCACAGGCATTGTTTCTTTCAGGAGCTCCCACAGATCCCTGGCAATGCCGTTGTTCTAGAAGTTGCTCTTGATGAGTAACTTCGGACTGTGACTTAATTTCCTCTTACAATCTAACTCTTTGCCTGAGATTTTGGCACTTTCCATGTTTTGTAACTGGTATGTTCTGTTTGTCAAAGGATGGCCATTAGGAAATTTTATTTTTTTTCTAATTTATTTTTAATTTTCCTTTTGTTTTATGTGTGTGTATTTAAATTTATCATTCCTAATTTTTCAAGACTCAAAACTGTTCTGACCTCTTGTATCTGAACTCTAATCTGGCAGAAGTAGAATGTATCATTGCTTCCCTTCCTCCCTTTCCTTCCTTGTTGATGGACAGCTTTGGTCTTGGTTGGACCTTCTGCTCTAGGGCTGACAATCTTTCTCTAAGAACATATAGAAAGGAAGGTGTTGACAAGTTGCTCCTGTCTGTGTGTTGTGCCACCGTCAAGCAGGTACTAAAGGGCAGAGCTGGGGACAGCAGTCTGTGTGGGCTGCTTGCTTTGTTCGCTCACGTTGGGAAGACAGGGAGGTAACATGTGTCCAGAGGAAGGGCAGAGCAGTTGTTGTCATACCCTTAGTCCCTTCCCTAAATGGTGGCATGGCAGTCTTGGTGACATCCAAGTGGGGGGGGAGAGCCTGGTCAGGAAGAGAAGAGCGTGGATGCCTGAGGTCTCCGCTCTGCCTGGAAGGTGCATCTGCAGTGGCAGGAAGCAAGGCTTCTGGAAACGCTGACAGCAGGAAAGGCTGGACTTGTCCAGCAAATCCACTTTCTTGGCAAGAAATGAAAGGAAAATGTGTTCAAAATAAAAGGGAAGAATTTTTAGAAAGAGAAAGAACAACAAGAAAAAGCAATTGTCACTAGAATTCTTCCATTTAGGGCAAGCTATTTGGAGAGGATGGGGTAGGCATTTCCCCATGTATGGAGTCTCTGTACCTCCAGCAGGCTCTGTTTCTGCCCTGTCCCAGCTCCGAATGCCTCAAGTTGGCTTTGCCCCAACCTAGGACGTCTGTGAGGCCTCCTGCTGTGTGTTCAGTGGAAACCCAGGGAGTGTGTGGTGGAGGAGCGTGGGGTGGGCAGCCCTGGCGCAGGGCACATCTACATGGTTCCATGTCTCTCAGGAAGTAGGCAGTGGGCAGGACCGATTGCTCTTAACTTCTGTGTATGCATCCTCTTACAACTGGCTATTTTCTGGACTACTTGAGTTTGTCGAACTGTTGTAATGAGATGAGTAGTCTTAGTCCTATCCTATCTGAGTGCCAAGTTAGAATTTGAAGAACAATAAGGATGTGTCTTGAGGACAAATTTTGAACAAGTAGTAGTTTGAATTCCCCTAAGAACATTTCTGTATCTCGTTTGCATGTATTAGAAGGAAGCTGTCGATAAATTGCATTAACTTAAGACTGCAGATGATTCAGGATTGCACTTTCGTGTTTTACAGTAGTTTGGAATCCTTTCAATTCTTTAGCTCTTCTTAAGAAATCACTGGTTGCTTCTGCCTCAAAAACTTGTGTATTGATGTGCACCATCACAGCTGTGGCCAGCTTCTTCCTGTGCTTGGTGCAGGGGCTCAAGACAGTAACTGTGTCCTGTCCTGTGACTCTGCCTTCCTCTGTTCTGGAAGCTGAGGCTGTCTCTCTGGAAGAATGAGTGCACCCAGAGGCAGCTTTCCCAGTGGGTCCTGGATGCTGGAATTGTAGGGAGCACTACCTTAGGACACATCTGTGTCAGAGGAGAATTTTCCTCCAGAATTCAGCTCATTACTTTCTCAGAGCTCCGGTCTGTCACTACGTGTCTGTTTTCTTTGGTGCCTTCTCTTCCAAAGAGGAGATTTGCAGCCTTGTTTTTTGTTTTCTTGTTTTTTAAACAGGGGCCCACTGTGTAGCCCTGCCTGTCCTAGAACTCACTATGTAGATCAGACTGACTTCAAACTCTCACAGAGATCCTCTTGCCTCTGTCCCCTAAATTCCAGGGTTAAAGAGATGTGACCACCATGCTCTGCACAGACTTGTTTTAAAGTGAAACTACTTTTGAAATTCTGCATGGAGCATAGGAGTGTCCTATTTGTAATATTTTGCTTTGACTTTCATACTGAGTATGAATGCTTTTGAGAGAGAGAGTACAGAGAGAAAGAAAAAGAGAGAGACAGACAGGAGAGAGAAAAAGAGAGAGAGAGAGAGAGAGAGAGAGAGAGAGAGAGAGAGAGAGAGAGAGAGGTAGAAAGAAAGAGAAACAAGACAGGCTCTTCCAGAAATCCCTTAGGGCACGGCTTTTGCCTGACTTCATGCAAGTGCCCCATTGACGTCATCGCTGATGTCATCGCTGATGTCATCGCTGACATCATTGTGGGGTTGGGGCCAGGGTTTTCCTGAGGCCTCTGCCTTCCCTCCCATCCTGGGCTGTGTGTAATTGTCCACGCTCTGTGCCAGTCTGGCCCATTTTCCTTCGAAGGCCTGTCATGGTCCTATTTTGGGACGTGACCTGCTGTGGAGCTTGCTTGGTGCTTTGGCCTCTCTTTATTCCTGCTTCCTCTCTTCCTTATATAAAGACATTTTCTGCTGTCCCCCCAGTGGGAGAAGCCAGGAGGCTATCTGCAGGCAAGCTCAGAAGTTGAGTTGGTGACGTCAGAAACTAGCTGCAGTAAGCAAACCTTTCGGAACTCTCAGCTAGCTGTTGCGTAGTTCTAGTTCTGGCAGTGTCTGAATTACCCCAGTTTCAGTAAGAAAGATTGCTCAAAGTTCCAGCCTTAATTAAGGTCTAGCCTTCTTGTTACAGAGGTGATCCTTGGGCAGGATGGAGGGAAAGATAATTGCAGCATCGGGCTAGAAAGAGCAGCTGCTGACGGTCTCTGTGTCAGAGATAAGGGTTCCAGGTGCATACGGGAGGCAGCACCTGGCTTTGACTCCCAAATACTCTTGCTGGAGGCTCAATGATGCTCCTGGCTTAGCCAGGGATCCCGGGCAGAGAGCAGAGGCCCGGGGATGCAGCTGAGGCACAGTGCAGACAGCTAGAGGTGAGTCTGGCATAACAGAGACAGGGTACCACGGCTGAGCCTGACTGTAGAAGTGGGCTGAGAATATAGCAGGCTCAGGAGTTTCTGTCTAGTTCTGAAGAAGGCAGCCTCCTCCTTTGGAACTTCAGGAAGCCATTGGTCTTCTGTGCTGCCACTCTTAGTACCACCATACAGTCACCCGCTCAGACATGGGCTCAGCAGCGAGCTGGTGTGACTGACCTCTCTGTCTGTTGTCTGGTGCCAACCAAGTGAGGTTGGGCACAACACTCAGTTTCCATTTAAGTCATCTTCTCTTAGAGGAAGAGGTGTGTTTTTAGAAAATGTGAATTTTTTACCTAAATCTGTGTCACTGATTTTCATGTTTCTAAGAGTTATGTCCATTATCCCTTTACAAGAACAAGCAGATAGGTATATAAAAATGTGCCTGTTCTGGAACCATATGACCTGTGTGGAATTTAGCAGAATTTAGAATACCTGCATTTGGGAGGTAGAGGCAGGATGGTTGTCAGTTCAAGGCTAGCCTGGTCTACATAGTGAGTTCCAGCCCAGCCCAGAGCTGTGAGACACTAGTTAAAAACAAACAGAAAGCAAAACAAATAAACAACCAAGCAAAAGCAAAAATAACAAAAGAATACTTTAAATGCTCTGGGTGTGATGTGGCTGATCATGGGACAGGACACTGCTGTATCCTCTTTCAGAAACCAACCTTCCTATTTACAGAGGTTGCTGATATACTCCTGGAGGTGGCTGACATACTCAGAATGGCGGACTTGTCATGAAGTCTGTGTGACATCCTTATTCTTTTGATCTTCAATAGTGACTATTTAGCCCTTCTGAAGATTCTAGAAGTGAAGCACCATTGGTTACTTGGACCTTCTAGCAAAGTTTCTTCAGGTTCAACTGAGTGCAGGATGTTTGAACCACATCTGCCCTGTCATGGCATGCCATCATTCAGTGACAAGGGAATGTGTGAGGAGGAGCCTGGGAAAGCCAGTTTAGTTCATTATGGGAGCCCAGGGAGGATCTGAGGTAGGAAGTCACTCAGGTCCAGGTTCCCTAGGATCTCAGGACATGGAAAGTCTCAGAGGCTGTGCAAAGACCACCGTTGAGCAGCCCATTTCCTTCAGTCTTCACGACCACTCTCTTCTTTACTTGTCCCTTGTCCCGGCGTCCCCCTCACAACAGCTTACAGGTTCTGCTTTCACTTTATGTTGTTTCTAATTGACAGATGAAAACCGCATTTGTCTATAGGATGTCACCTGTTGATGTACATATGCATCAGGGACGCTCACATCGAGCTAGAAAATGTCTCTGCCAGTTCACCTCCATGCTAGTTGTTTTATTTGTGGTGACGGTATTGAAAATCTACTCTTACTAGTTTTGAAATGTACACTATAACAGCTGTTGTGAGAGTGACATTCCTCTGCCTCACAGAGGCCTTGAACACTGGATTGTATTTCCTCCTTCTTCCGACTGTCTCAGGAGCCTGCTTTCCCACCCTCTGCATTCATAATTCTGACTTTCCTTGATTTCTAGATAAGTGGCTCTTTTGCTTATCTCCTCTCCATTTCAAAAGCTGACCTTCTCTTAGTCCCAGGGGACAAGTGTTTTCAATCCAGAATTTTACCATATGATTCCTTTCTCTAAAGTGTTGGAACTCCCAGAGCACCGAGCAACGGGACAATCATCAAGAGCTTCTGATCTCGAGGGAGAAGCAGGAAGCCCATGGGCAGCAAGGCAGGGAGAGAATTCTGATCATGTGGAGCACTTTATTAAACCAACCAAACTCATGGCAAGTCCCAGGTCTTCCCTTCCTATCCATGCATCGGTCTGTCTGTCTGTCCGTCCGTCTGTCCACCCTTATCTCCATGAGTCAACTCATCTATCTTAGGATTATGATCTAGAAGTGAGACACTGTCTTGGGCATGCAAGTTGGAATGTATTTAAATTGTGAAAGTTATGAAATTATGCTTTCCATTCTGATTCAGCTGTTTGACTTAACATCGAAGACTGGCTTTCCAAGAAGGAGCGTGTGCAGCAGAGAGGCTCCATAAATGGAACGAACTGCTCTTCAGCTCCATATTTGCTGTGAAACCATGTGGGAACATACCCCATTCCCAACCATTCAAGCTTGTGATAAAAGTTTCATATGTCAACTGAAAAATGTGCGATGGCGTGCTGACAGGGTTGGGAGCAGCATGCTGCAGTAGTCTGTGCATGAGAGGAGCGCTCTCCCGCTCTGGAGTGGCTGAATGTTCTCCCAGCCTGGAAAGAGCTGCCAAGCAGCTGTAAAGATCAAGTTCTTTAACTTTTGGGTTGTTGTCTTAGTTAGGGTTTTACTGCTGTGAGCAGACACCGTGACCAAGGCAACTCTTATAAGGACAACATTTAATTGGGGCTGGCTTACAGGTTCAGAGGTCCAGTCTATTATCATCAAGGCAGGAGCATGGCAGCATCCAGGCAGGCCTGGTGCAGGAGGAAGCTGAGAGTTCTACATCTTCATCTAAAGGCTGCTAGCAGAATACTGTCTTCCAGGAAGCTAGGATGAGGGTCTTATTTCCCACAGACACATCTACTCCAACAAGGCCACACCTTCTGATAGTGCCAGTCCCTGGGTCAAGTATATACAAACCATTACAGTTGTCGAGCCTGTAGGGTACTGGAGGCCTGAGGTTGTCTCTGCAGTAAATGTGTTGTCTTGGCACTGAGTGGTCCTTAGGATTGGACCCATTCAGCAGCTGAGGAGCACCGTCCCTCCAGCATGTCTGTCAGCTGGCTTTCTTGACCAGCGCTTGCATGCTTATGTGGCTATTGCTTCTGTAGAATACCCTCTATGTGCCCACGTGGTGGAAAGCAGCTAGTACCCACAATCTCAGTAAGCCTGCGGTCTGATTGATGGAACACAAGAGCCAGGAGGCCGGAGTAGCCTGGGGTATCCGAGGAAGGACAAGGGAGAGGGACAGGCTGCATTGGTAGTCTGGCATAGGGTTGCGATAGAGGAAGTTTCTGGGTGGCAGTTACTGCCTGGCCAAAGACACCCTTGTGTCTAGGTGAGGTAGATGGTCATGAGGCATCCTGTAACCTGCCTTCCAGAGTGACATTGAACTCTTGTCTCCACAGAGCAAACAGGTGACACACAGGGGCTGGTTGTGGCCAGCCCATTTGGACCACAGAGGGCACAGCTGTGACATTCGAGGTTGGGGCCCAAGGCAGGCCGGAAGCTCCTTTATCTTATGACAGTACAACGTGGGTGGATCTTGAGCTGGAATGTGTTGAGAAAGGAGCTTGTGTCTCAGCCTGAACCTAGCAGATAGATGTCTCAGGTCCTCAGCAGGGTGCCTCTAGCCTCCTGTGGTCATGTTCACCTCCTCCAGACACAAGAGTTGCCTGTCTGGCTCCCTGGCCCTGCCTTCTAAGGGGACTGAAGTCCTCATCTGCTTCTTATAATTTATTCCAGAAATAAACCTTTCAAAACGTGTGGCACTGTCCTCCACTTCTTAGATGCACTATTAAGAACCTCACATTTTAGATTTGGACTTTGTGAGCTTTTAGTCGCTGCCTTTTCACCACACTGACTTAGCTTTTTGAGGACTCCTGAGACTTCCAGGTCTGTTCGCCACAACAGTTAAAAAGCTGAGAGTCCTGGGCACTTTTATTAATTTGTCTTTGGACTTTTGAAGCTTTTCACGGTGACTGTGCCTCTGATACAGCCTGGAAATGATACAGTCTCGGGCTCTTGATTGGGTTCATTCTCCCTGCCAGTTAAAGAATTCAAAGGCAGGAAAAATCTAAAGTGTAACAGGTAGCAGCAGACAGTGTTCAAGTGCTACAAACAAAACCAACAGCTTAAAGGGCAGTTATCAAGAGCGAGGAAACGTGCACACAGCAGACAGACAGTCAGACAGACAATGAGAAAGATCCGTCACCAAGCAGGCATGGGACTTGGGAAAGCCAAAGAACCTCGTCTCTCCTTAAGACCAGTCTCTGAAGTCTTCCTACTTTAGCTTCGTCGTATTGAAAACAGTTATGCTTGCTCTACAACTGTTGTGTGACTGCTCCTGATCAGGCCTTGAGCCTGTTGAGCGGGTCCATTAGCAGGGGGCCAGATGGAAGACAAACATTGCCAGGCTTCTGTCTTAAGTCAGGAGAATGATGAACGTACCTTAGAAATCTTCTACCTTTATTACCTTGCCATGGCCCCTTCCCTATTCTGTCCCCCTACCAGGGAGTCTGTCTGTCTCCTGGTCTCTCATCTCTTTGCTGCTTTTCACTGACCTGCTGGAAAAGCCTAGCCTCTTTTCCCCTGGGTCAGCTGGGAAGGTTTGTTAATGTGCCTGCACTGTGAGAAAGACCTGAGGGGCCTGGAATGGTCACTACTGTCTGACGTGCACAATCTTTCCTGCATCAGTGACATCAGTCCGGTATGTGACGTGTGTTCCAAGAGTGGTGATGACCCCATTGTAGACCTCGTAGACACAGCCAAGGACTAACGATCAGGAATACCAAGGTACTCTGCACAGCACTGGTGTGCCTTGTATTACTCTCTGCTGGGCATCTAAACCATCTCAACCAGCTCTTTATTGTATTTAAATACAAATGGTACAACAGCATTGCAAGCCCTATCCGTACGTTTCTTTGACTTCTTTGGTATGTAGATGCAGTAAGATGTAACCCTGCTCAAGGGAACATCTAGAAGACAGAAGTGAGCCCATCATTGTAGCTGTTAACGGCCATGAGGACAAACAGCATCTAAGAGTGCAGCTGCATTGTTTTCATATAGTTTTGAGATACGAATTTGACTGAATTTTTTTTTTTTTTTTTTTTTAGTTTCTTTTAAGTGAAAATATTGACTGTTTTTGTTGTTTGCTTTTTTTTTTTTTTTCTGTTCAGGATATGACCTGAGTATGCCTTTAACATTTGTTAATCCTTTTGGTTAAAAACATGAAACTTGTACATCCATACACCAAGAATTGTCCAGTATGTTCATTTGATACATATCTGCTGAATAAAAAGTTGTATTCGGGGCTGGAGAGGTAGCTCAGTGGTTAGGCATGTGTGCTGTTCTTGCAGAGGACCAGTGAGGTTCCAACGTGTACGTCATCGGGTGTTTCCTAAGCATTTATAACTCAGCTCCAGGGGATCTGAAGCTTCTGACCTCTGCACGTATCTGTGCCTGTGCACAAACCCACACACATATACCTACATTTAAAAAAAATCGAATAAAGTTAGAGGTACATGTTAAAATATTTAGGGGGTGAAGAACCATTAGATATTGTCCTTATGTTGACTTAGCAATGTAAGAGATCTGTGGGACTCACTGTCCCACCTAAAATGGCAACGCACAAGCAGAAACATGTAATTTTTAAAGCATTAAGAGGATAACATTTGAAATGTAAATAAAGAAAATATCCAATAAAAGAAAAAAAATCGAACAAAAAAATCAGGATTTTTTTTTGCTTTCTAAACACTTGTGCATGTAGAAGCCTCGCAGTAATCAAGCATGCATTTCTTGTCCCCTAATAGAAAAGAGTAATGTACATGGAAGGGAACATTGCTGGCTCTCTATGACACAGATTGCTTTTCATAGCTCCCTCCCAGAGTACTGATCTGTGCAGTTGAGAACGCCCGCAGGACTGACCTCTGGTCAAGATAAGATTGCGTCTGAGTTTGATCATTTACACTAAGGCAGTGGATGGGAAAGTCCCAGATCGGCAAGTGGGTAGACTACAGAGCTCTGAACAAGGGAGTGTGCGGGACAGAGACAGCCAGCCTGAATATCCGATAGTTGGAACATGGTTCCCTCAACCACTAGTGGTGTGATCCCAGGGGAACCCCTCCTCTCCAGTGACCTCTGTCCTTCACCTCTCGACTGCCACCTCTCCAGTCTGGATTGGGATAAAGGTAAATGGTAGATGTGGATGTCCTTTTTGCAGACTGTAAATTTTAGCCCAAATCCAATGTGCTACAGAGCTTTGCTGCAAAATCCGGGGGGTGTGGGGAGGGTTTGGAGACAGAGAACTTGAGGGTTAATAATCAACCTTAGGTAGTGTTTGTGGGGCGATGCTGTGCTTTAGGTGGAGCCCAGCACCTGCGGTGTAGAAGCCAATTTGTCACAGTTGTTTGAATATTCTATTTTAGATTGCTAGGTAGGCAACTCGATGCATACCTCATTATGCCATGTGGGTGGTGCGTGGGCAAACCTAACCTCGGGATGACGAACTTAACGCTTATCAATTTTGACTAGCATGCACTTAAATGATGAAGTTTAAGTTTTCATGGTATATGCTTTAAACGATGTTAATTCTGTTGCATCTGTTTGTATAACGTTAACAATGGTAGACTATGAAGATGAAGTGTTCTCTCAAAAGACCGGTACAGGGAAGATGTTCTGAGCACAGGGATGGGCCGCCTGCCTCTCTTCCCTCATGGTTAGAAAATTAAATTACTTTTGCTCCAAGTCCTGTTCTACTCCTCCCTCTCCTTCCTTCCTTCTTCTTCTTCATCTTGAAAAGTAATTTAGCTTTTGTTTGCATTCAGATTGGATCCCTACTATGCTCAGTGTAGTCAGCTGTAAAGTAAAAGAGAAGGGTCACCGTTATCTACGTAAAGTAAAAATAAAGCTGAAACACATCAAAAACAAACAAAGAAAAGAACACTTTCTGAGCAGTAGGCTGAGATCCTTTGGAAAAGACATAGCCTTAGACTCTGGTTAGATACCCTTTTAGGTTGGCCCCTTACACCAGCATAAAGATATTATGACCTGTTCCTAGCAGAGACTTCACAGACAGCCATGGAGGCCTAGACGGAGGAGGTGGCGGCATGGAAACAGAACACAACCCCATGGATATAGGGTTGTGAAGAGTACTTGTTAAAATCATGTTTTTTTTCTTTTCAAGAGGTAGAGACACTACGGTATGCTTTTAGAAGTTGTTTTTTTTTTTTTTTTTTTTTGGTTGTGGGAAAGTCAAGCCAGATTTTGCTATCTGCTCTGGCTGAGTGCCTTCACTGTAAATACCATGCACTGAGAATCCCCATGGCTGCCCTATGAAGGCTTCAGTACCCATCTGGGAGGATGCCTGGCCCCTCCGTGAGACTGGGTTGTGGGCTGATGGCTCCATCCCGGTTCTTCTTTGCTGGTGCCTGGGTGAGGAGGGTTGTGTCAAAGGGGCAGAGCCTCTCATAAGACTTTATGTTCTAACCCTGTTATGCTGACTAGCACTTGGTGCTCCAGATACCATCTACCTAGCGCCGGCTCAGCACAGGCCTTCTGTTTATGTGTTGTGCCTAAGGTGGGTCGTTTTTCAAAGTCTGGTGTGTTTCAGGCACCCTCATCAGTGGCATGTAACTGATCTTCTGGCTATGATGCTGCTCATACTAGAGGGCCATGAGAACACTCCAGAAACACAGGCAGGGTTGGGGTGTGTGGTCACATTTGTGGCAGGATCCGGGGAGCACTAGAATGAGAAAAGCCCCTTTGAGCTGCAGCTGGTACAGTAGAGGCAGTAGATTGTTGTTTGACTGACCTTGAAGGGTCTTCCTGGCCATGAAGGGGAGCAGGCCAGTGGGATGTGACATCCCAGGTCACCAGCAGCTAGCTTCCAGCCTGGAACTGTCTTCATGCCTGTGACGAAATGTGCATAGTTCTTTGTGCCTCAGTTGGGCCATCCACAAAGTGGACTGAATATGACAGACTGATAAACCTATGATAAACCTATGGTAGGATTAACTTAGTTACAATGACCATAGCTAGGACGGTTCATTAACATCTCAGATAAACAGCAGCCTCTAGAGTGGGCTCCATCTACATCCGATAGGGTCCTTCAACTGTGCCCCAGTGATGTGAGTGATCTGTGAGAAGCTGCCCAGATGGCAAAGTCCTCATTCGGTCTGTATTGCATCTATAGCAGGAAACTAAGGGGTGGACAGCTGCTGTTCCAGGGACTCCCAGGGCTTCAGCAGAAGACTCCTGTAATATAGCGCTTCCTGTCAGGCTGTGAAGAGTTTCTGAAACGCTGTCAGTCACGAGATTGGAGGGCTCCTTTACAACAATAGGCAACTTAATTCTCAAAATTATCATCTGAAAGTTGGGAAAATTACAGTTTTACATTTTGTCTTTTCTACTCAGAATAGTTAGACCTTTATGGGGAGTATTCATGCATGCGTACTCCTCTCTCTCTCTCTCTCTCTCTCTCTCTCTCTCTCTTCTTCTCTCTCTCTCTGTGTATGTATGCACACATGACTGTATGTGTGCCTGTGCACGTGTGTATATATGTATGTCTGTGCATGTGTGTACTGTGTATGTGTGCATGCAATGTGTGCATGTGTGTATGTGTGTGCAGGCATGTGCATGCATATGTACACTTTTCCATTTGAAGCAGTCAGTGAAGGACAGACAAGCATATGGAGTCCACTACCTCAGCATCATCTTGAGTCACGTGGTCCTATTATGTGCATCCTATGTACTAGGTAAATATGAGATGTTGATTTGCCATACCAATATAAACATCTCTCTATCTACCTGCACCTGTAATTATGAATTTGAAACTTGTAAAGAAAAATAGAGCAGGGTTCAGGAGTGTAATGGAGGTCATGGGAACAGTCCCCACTGGTGCAGAGAAAGGTCATGGGAACAGTTCCCACTATGTACAGAGAAAGGTCATGGGAACAGTTCCCACTATGTACAGAGAAAGGTCATGGGAACAGTCCCCACTGTGTGCAGAGGAAGGTCATGGGAACAGTCCCCACTGTGTGCAGAGAAAGATCATGGGAACAGTTCCCACTGTGTGCAGAAGAAGGTCATGGGAACAGTTCCCACTATGTACAGAGGAAGGTCATGGGAACAGTCCCCACTGTGTGCAGAGGAAGGTCATGGGAACAGTCCCCACTGTGTGCAGAGGAAGGTCATGGGAACAGTCCCCACTGTGTGCAGAGAAAGGTCATGGGAACAGTTCCCACTGTGTGCAGAAGAAGGTCATGGGAACAGTTCCCACTATGTTACAGAGGAAGGTCCCATGGGAACAGTCCCCCACTGTGTGCAGATGCATAATGATAGAACAGCAGCCTTTGACAGTTTGCAGCACCTTTTATTCAGATACGGGAGGATATAGCTCTGCAGCAGCACACTTACCTAGCTCATACAAAGCTCTGGGTCTAATTTCTTGTCTCTCACATGCTAAAAAGAGTTATCTTTCATCAAGTTAAACAATGACATTCCTGACTCATTTTTTTCCATCATTTCCTTAAGTGGATCTCTACAATGCCTACCACATTTTAAAAAACAGTCAAACTTTATTGACTGATAACGGCCCACAGAGACAAAATTAGCTTACCACTCTGCAAAGCTTGGATTCAGTGACTCACCCTGCCCAGACCCTCTTCCTTCCTTACTGACTGACAGTTGGCAGGGTCAGGGCCCTTGTGACTTCAGGAGAAATGGTACTGACCTTGTGTGAGGGTGGCGTTTGGGAAACTTCTGGAGCCGGTGTGTTCACGTTGGTACTAGGAGATAGCTGTCTATGAATAACCAGCTCAGTGGGTTGTAAAGCACCTCCTTGCTTGCTTGTGGATTGTGTAAAGCCAACGGCAATGCTGTGTTCAATATGTTCCTTAAGAGTTTTGATTTGTACAGATCCACTTGTGTATTTGGATGTGAATGAAACTTTCCATTCTAGGAACTACTTCAGAAGTTTAACAACGCTTTATTAAGTTCACAGGTGTCCTGGCTAGCTTCAGTTGTCAACTTGGCACACCTGGGAAGAGGGACCACCCTCAAAGAAGTGTCTACATCAGATTGGCCTGTGGGCAAAGCACTGGGGCATTTTTCTCCCCTCCCCTCCCCTCCCCTCCCCTCCCCTCCCCTCCCCTCCCCTCCCCTCCCCCTCCCTCCCCTCCCCTCCCCTCCCCTCCCCTCCCCTCTTTTTCCCTTTCCTCTCCTCTTTTTCCCTTTCCTCCCTTCTTCTTCCTCTTCTTCTCCTCCTTCTCTTCTTCCTCCTTCTTCCTTCTTCCTTTCTTTTTCTTCTGAGTTTCTCTGTGTAGTCCTGGCTGTCCTAGAACTTGGTCTGTAGACTATTGCTTACCACGAACTCAGAAATCTACCTGCCTCTGCCTCCCTAGTGCTGGGATTAAAGGCATGCACCACTAGACCTGGTAACATTTTCTTATTTAATGGTCAAAGTAAGAGGGCCTAGACCATTTGGAGGTGGTACCACCCCTGGACAAATGGTCTTGGGCTGTTTAAGAAAGCAGGCTGAACAAACCATGTCAGCCAGTAAGCAGCGTTTCTCCATGACCCCTGCCTCAGTTCCTGCCTCTAGGCTCCTGTCCTGCTTCCTTTGATGATGGAGAGTAACATGTAAGCTGGAATAAGTCCCCTCATTCCCCAGATTACTTTTGGTTACAGTGCTTATTGCAGCAACAGAAAGCAAACTGATAGTAAATAAGAACATGTTTAATTTCCAACTGATCTCCTTGGAGGAAGCTGGAAGCGTGTACAAACTTATTCTCCAGTGCCCCTTGGTTTTTTTTTGTACAGCATGATTCCAAATCCGTGATGACATTTGTCTTTGGACTGAGGATTTGGAAGCTGATTGCTTACAAAGGATTTTACTTTGTTTCTTTCTTAGCTCTGTGGTGCATGACCCAAAACGTGAGCAGTGCTCACATGCTCCTGGCTTCCCAATCGCTAAAGTCACCGCTATGCCAAGACCAAACTGGTGGCTTCATTCAGCGTCACAAACTCAATACGCTGCAGTCTTCAGGAGTAGAAGTGCTTCTGAAACCTTCCATGTACACAGCCCTAGCCTCGCAGGCATCCCTTATCCTGGGGGTCTTAGTTGCCTGGTTGTCTTTCAGGTAATTCCAAATGCTTCTGCATGGCAAAGTTGCCAGCACTCCACAGAGAAGTTTCTTCTGCTAGCTGAGTTAACTGATTCTGCATCACGACAAATGGTCGTATTTTTGTGGCAGCCTGGAGAGCTCTTACCAACTGCTTTCTCTGAGATGTGACCGTTGAGTTTAGTCAGGGCTGAGGCCCTACCAGGAGAGGCTTATTGAACTAGTCAGTAGGATGCATGAGTCTCTTTGGGAGATATTATAAAGGGGCCGTGTCTGTAGAACATTTGTTATAAAGGCCCACAGTGGGGGCAGGGAGGGCATATCGTCACACTAACTCACTGGCTGCTGCTGGGTCTCTCCAGAACACACACCCTGCTTGCATTTTAAGGAGGCTGAGTTTTGCACATGGCCATATTTCCCCTTTGACTGTCGAATACGCAGTTTATCAGCAGAGTGTTTCCTTCCTGGTGTGCTTAGTCTTCCTCAGGTCTGTCTGTTTCACTTCCTGTCTTTTGTCTATGCTCTTCATTTCTTTGTCAAGCGTGTTGTCTTTTGCCTCCCTGGACTTGTATGCGTGTGCTTGCATGTGTGTCTTTGTGTATTGTGCATGTACGTATGCATGTGTGTGCATGTGTGCATGCATGTGTGTGCATGCACGTGTGTGCGTGCCTTCTTCAGTGATCTCCAACACAGGCCAGGTGATCACTTCTCATCTATTTGTTACTTAGCAGGATTTTGAGGTTGTGGAGAGCACTGTTCTTTCTTATTTATGTAAGGGCCATCTGAAGTCTTATGTTACAAAGGAGATAAACTCCAGGTCTGAGACTCAGGTCCTTCCCAGAAGGCCCAGATACTCTCAGCCCTAGGAGGTCCTTTCTCAGGGAGATGCACAGTATGATAGTCACTTCAGGTATGGGAGCACCTCTCACAGGTGCTTTACCCAAAGCCCAGGATCCTGAGTCTTCCTCATCCACTGCACACAGCTTTGAAACCCATCCAGGAAATTATCCCTGTAAGAACAACCATGAAACAGCTTTACCCACGGGATGCCCTGAGGTAGGGAGTCTGTTCACGTCTGAGTTCTCTTTATAAAGGTTTGGTTTGTATTCACCATGAGAACAGATTGTGGCAGAAAGGAAAATAAACAATAAGAAGTCATCTCAACTGACCCCGGTCTCTAATAATAACTCCCCTGAACGTCCTCTCCTGGTCTTCCTCACTAATATGGGTGCTAAGTTTTAAATCTTGCTTGTTTGGCTTCATTTCTTTTGATAGATCCCTCCTCTCTTGTTTTCTCTTCCAAGGGAAGTTGCTGGTTTTCCTACCATGGAATTCCTGTAACTATGAAGAAGTTAACTGTTGTATAGTCTGTACCAGTGCCCCATCTGTACACTGACCCTCTGGCTACAAGCCATCCTGTCACTGAGCACAGAACAGTGCCAGGTCCTATGTGAGTGGCCTGTGCAGTATCTCCTACATGGAGCGCCACTGTCTGAGGGTAGTGAATGGATCCAAGGGGCGCAGTCCAGGGATGCTGGATTTATTCCATCTTCCCCTTCCCTCCCTGCTCCTCTACTCGGAGGCTGTGTGAGCTGAGAGGCCTTGTGCCTTTGCCTTTTTTCTGTAGGCAGCCATCACTATGCCTCTGAAGGTTCCAGCACCTTCCCTTTCTCTATGTGAACAGCAGGCATTCCCAGTGACTGTGTCTTTGAGAATTTCCAGGCAAAACACCTGTCTGCACATCTTGCTTCCCACTTGTATATTGCAAGGGTGTGGGAATCCAACTTCTCAAAGTATATGACACCTGACATGGATGTGACAAATCTTATTCCTAGCCCAGAGACAACTCCCCAATAGTTCCCAAGAGGCTTGGAACAGAAGCATTTTTAAAAAAGATTTTTACATATGCATGGTGCAACATCTTGGGAGGGGCCCCAGGTCTCAGTACAACATTTGCTCATGTTTCAGCTGCACCTTAGGCACACCTGCAGTCAATTTTTAATGCCCGTGCATTTGACTGCAGTCCATCACATGAGGTCAGGTTAGCCTTGCACAGGTGCTCAAAACCTTGAAGATTTTGGAGCAATTCAGATTTCAGGATTAAAGATGGTTCAGCTGAGCTGTGCAATGTACAGAATTGCTGGCTACATCGTGACCAGACAGTGTTGAAATGGCCGCAGACGGGCTCTCTGCTTCTGAACTGCAAAGCTTCCCAGGAGTCCGGGGTGTTCTGTGCATGAGAAATGTTTCCTGACTTATTGACAATGGTGTGTAGTGGGAGACAAAATGCAAGCAGTACAGTAAGACTGACCTGGGATGAGACTGGCTTATTCTTGTTCGTTTTTAATTGAAAGCTATGCTGCTCCTTAGCTGATTAAAATTCTCTAGTGTGCTTTAATTAAAAAAAACAAAACAAAAAAAATCTTAACTCGAACTAGGCTAATTGAAAGTAGCTTTTAATATTCCTTCATGCTTTATTTGGACAGCTGATAAATGAATTTGTATCTAATTAAGGAAACAAAGAAGTTTGTCATTCAAGTGACTTTTTTTGTGCTTGGCTGTTTGAACTCACAGATGATGGTATTTTAAAAACACAGGTAGGGGAAATGTGTCCTGTGGTCCCCAGCCATCGTACGCAGACCCAGGTTTCTGGAATGCACCTTTGAAACTGACAGGGTGTAGTGTTTGGCAGTGGCCATTTGTACCCAAGTGTCCCTCTATTTTGATCTGCTCCTGGGCCTGTGAGCACATTCATGGTTGCTTATCTCCCTACACAGACCAGCTCAACTTTGCCAACTGAGGAATTCTTCTCAACTTTCTCTTCAAGACTTACTCATCACTCCCTCCCACAGCATCTACCCACTGGCACCTCAAACATCCCAAAATAGTATAAAGTCATTTATCTCTATTGAAAAAAAAACCCACAAAATTCTGATATTAGAGATTTCTGACAATGGGGACAAAACTTGGGTCTTTAAGATGCATGGATATGCATACTCTTTTTTAACCAAAGAGTCCTCTCTACAGTAGACATAGATGCAGGCACTTAGCTAACTAAGTCCCTCTCCACATTAGAAATAGATGCAGGTTCTAGGTTAACTGCGTCCTTCTCCATAGTAGATACAGATGCATAGCCTTGGTTAACTGAGTCCCTCTCCATCTGAGACATAGATACATGCTCTAAGTTACCCGAAGGGCCCCATTCCATATTAGTTACAGATGCATGTATGCATGCTCCTCCATTAACTGAAGGACCCTCTCCACATCTGGATTGTTCCCTGGGGTGCTCTGAACATGCACAGCATGACAGTTCTGCTGCTCAGAATGTGAAGCATAGCATCCATAACTCTAGAAATTTAGATCAGTGAGTTTTACCTGTAGTGTCACATTTTGGGTGGAAATATTTTAAATCTTGTTTTGAAATTCGATAACTTAGAAATTGGGACACATTAATATCATCCTGCCCTTTCTTGACCGATATAAAAATCGACCCTGGTGCTTGTGTACACAGTCCATTCTAGGCCCTGGGTAACCTGTCTCTGCACCTGGCCTATGAGTGGTTTCAAGCAGTCGGGAAGCTAGTCCTCCGTGGCATGCTGTGCTAGTCTTTTTCCATTGGCCGAGGTTGCCGGTGGATCCTCATTCCTTTCTTACACGCTGACTGTTTCAGATTCTTGTGATGGCTAGCCATTGTCCTTCATCTTGCTGATGGAGCCGACTTGTAGTCTAGCTGGGCAGAGTTTCGGATCACACATGGAACACAGAGACTGGGACGCCATGCTGGGAAAATGGCCTCAGCGTCACGTGTTGGACTTGGTGGCAGGTGTGAAGGTTTCTCAGACTCAGTTTACTCCCTCTTTGGTTTGAGGTTTCCCTCTGGCAGATGGAGTTGTATAAGTTGAGAAGTCTGGGGTGTAGTCCACATCCTCACACCTTCAGGCCTGCACAGGCCTCCATGTGTCAGTGAGCTGAAGGAACCCTCAGTCCTGTAAGCCGCGTCTTTCCGGTTTGCTTGGTCTCTGCGCTTGGCACATGCGCAGAAGATAGGCAATGCTTTTGTGTGTGTGATGTTCTCAGGCAGTAGGTGAACAGTTAGTCCCTGATGACTCCTGCGCAACGTAGTGATTTTTGAACAGGTGATTGAGAAAAAAAGCTGTGTAGATACTAAAGAGCTAGGCTTGGAGGCATCGACTTGTTATCAGAGCTACTTGGAGGACCAGGGCAGGAGAATTGTAAGTTCAAGGCCAGCCTGGGGAACTTGGTGACATTTTGTCCTAAAAGTAAAATAAAAGGGCTATTGATGTGGCTCGGTGACAGAGTGCTTGCTTAGCATGTACGAGGTCCTTGGTTCAATCCCCAGTGCTGTAGAGTAGAGGAACAGGTCATTATTAACAGACTGTGCATTTAAAAGAATCATCATGCATTAAAATGTATAGCAACATCTTCAGTACATAGCTAATATATTGTCTATTTGATGTTCGCATCAAATTGACAGAGCATTGTCATTTCTAGTCTTCTGTAGAAAGCCCCCATGAAAGCATCAATACATGTTTAAGTGATGGAGTTAGCTGATGAAACCTGGAGGTTCTAAACCTGCTGAAAAAGACTGATTAGAATATGGTGCAGGGCAGCTGGACACCATCTTCTCCATCTCTAAGTAGCTCTTAGACACAGTCTGAACCACCATTTGAGGAATTGCTTCTTCTATACTAAATATGGCATGTGACATAAGACCTCAGTCTAGAAGAATCTGTAAGACACCCCTAGTGCATCCTCCTGCCTCAGGTCAGGGCTTTTCTGCAGTGACCTGTGTATCAGCTGTTTCTTTGTAGAGACCTTGACAGTAATAGTGACCAGAAACGGAAGGAACTCACAACGTGTCTTTTAGTTTATCTCTTAATTTCTAATAATAGAAAAAAATAATTTCTGAAATCTTAAGGGTTTTAATCATAGTGTTTTAGATAAAGTATTTAAATGAAATGCCATGATTTCTGTCAGGAAGAAATAATTATCCCCTTTCAAAAAAAAAAAAAACAAAAAAAACGTATATTCCAAGTGGTTTTCATTAGCCTAATGAAAAATTCTGTTATTCAAATAATTATTTCGTGTGTTTAAAATGGCTAACTCTGTATTTAGGAATATTTATTTACAAGTTGCTCATTAGATTTGAGATTGCAAATGTGCACATTGACTGTGGTCGATGTGAAAGAATGGAGCCTGAAGTTGTGTTCACAGGACAGACACGGTCAAACGCACTCCGTGGGAGCATGAGGAGCAGCAGCTACACATACCTCAGGCTTTAGGTAGCTCCCTGGAGGGATCATGATGTAAGACAAGTGTCAGAGCCAAGACAGTACACATTAGAGGCTGGAACATCTGCAGTAGCCACCTGCATCTCAGAGATCCAGAGTGCTCACAGGACGCTCGGTTCAGGAAGATGGAAGCCCAAGAACATGGAAAGTCAGTGATGCAGCTGCAGGCCTGGCAGCTTCCTGGAGGAGGTGTGTGGTGTGCTGCCAGGTTGAGAAGGCTCAAGGGTGGGCCTAGGGATCCTCTGGGTGCTGCTTTTTCCTCTTTTCCTCTGTCCAGCTCCTCCATCCCCATGGTACCATCTACATGTAGGTTGTGTTTCCATCTCAGCCCCTGTCCCACGTCTCTCCTCCACGGAAGCACCTCCACAACATGCCCAGAGAGCTGGGCCTGCCTAATCCAGGCTGTGCTCCATCTAGCACAGGCCCCTAACCATCACAGTGACTCCGGTGAGTGGGAGCTAATAACGCTTTTCAGTGAGAGGAATTTATTTGACAAAGCCAGCCCCCTTCCTTCTCTCCTACTTCCAGCCTAGGCCAAATGTCTCTCTCACCTCAACCTATAATTGAGAAAAGACAGCGGGGTCCAGCCAGGCCCCTTGTCCATTTAATCTTTTTAGTCAATCTCTTGGTATTCATCAATTATCTTTTATGTATATCTACTAGACTATTCCTAAATTCAGATCATACATCAAACTTTAAAAAAAAACATGTACTTTAATATATATTTTATGTATATATATCTATTTATATGTTAAATTTATATATCTATGTTTTATTTTATTTACATAAGGCTTACATGTTAAATATACATATTAAATATAGTTTACACACACACACACACACACACACACATGCATTTAAAATCAATGCTAAGCTTTTGTCTTCAACTGGTTTCTCCTCACCTCTGAAGAGGATGTCTCTGTCTTCTGGTCCTCTCAGGTGCCCAGGCCCAAGGTTTCAGGACTGCTGCTGCCCTGTTTCTGTGGTGTTCTGTAACATTTCTTACTAACATGAATCTTCTAGTTCAGCGTATCTTCTCCTGAGTGTGTGAGAGAGGTGGGGGAGGGGTATTGTTATGAGGAGGATTTTGTAGGGGAAGTATGGATTCTGGTTCTCTAGAGAAACAGAAGAAACAGAAGCAGTACAGAGAAGGGGCGAGAGGAGAGGAGCGGGAGGGAGAGATAAGGTCACTGACTTTCAGGAACTAGATTCTGTAGTGGGGGCTGGGGTTCAAGTCGTAGGCCCAAGCGTGAGTTCCATGCAGCAGGCTAGCCGCTCAGTCAGGTACATCTCGGTGTTGTGCTGAGATGTCTATCTCCTAAACCCTTCCACCCACGGATTGGCTGAAGCTTGCCCACATCAGAGAGAGCAGTCTTCTGCCCATAGGAGAAAGGTGGAGATATTGATCATGTGTAAAAAACACCATCACAGCAACATCTACGCAGGTATTCTATCAGGCAACTAGACATTGTGGCCTAGTCCAGCAGACACGAACTTTACCACTAGAAGGAGGACAAGTATTGAGGACTGTGAGCTGTTGGAAGAAGGGGAGCAGAGACTGCTCTTTGGCAGGGACCGAGTGCTGGTGTTAGTCTCTTGCGTGCCTTCCCTGACAGTTTTGGCTGCATGCATCCTGTCTGAGACTGTGTTGAAGGATAAAGGTCTAAGGAGGAAAAGGGTTTCAGTTTCTTGTCTTGCATTACACACGGTAGGGTAGCTCTCAGATTCTTTCTGAAGCTTGGTCACTGTTATGCTCACCCTTGTCGCTGGTGGCTCTCCTGAATATTTCATCCACTCTCCTCCTCAAGTCTGTTGGATGCTTCTTAGCAATATGAAGTTTAATGACTTAAAATCAGTTTGACCTTTCCTGGTGTAATTTTTCTAGCAGCAGATAAATTTGATTGGAACCCTTTAATACTTTTCCCCTAACTACCCAGGACATTAACGTACACAGAGGAAAAACTGCAGGAGAGTGAAGTCTAAGCAGCTGTAACCTGTCCTCTTTACCATCACAGAAGATTGCCTTACAGTCCACAATGGAGGGCAGAAGACTCTGGGCCTGTGGCTCTCAACCTGTGGGTCACAACCCTTTTGGCAAACCTCTATCTGCAAAAACATTTTACAGTATGGTTCAAAATAGTAGAAAAATTACAGTTGTGAAATAGCAATGAAAATAATTTTATGGTTTGGGGGTCACCACAGCATGAGGGACTGTATTAAAGGGTCGCAGCGTTAGGAGGGTTGAGAACCGCTGCTCTGTGCTCTTCGGTGACATCTGGAAGCAGACGGAGTAGCGCACTCCTCCTCCTCCAGCTTCCTGCTCCGCCTCTTCACACTGGTGACTTAGTTATTTAGATATTTCTCTCTTCGTCTCGTTGTTTGACTGTTGTGCACAGCACTTCAACACTTTCTGGACTGAGTGTAGACTCTCAGGTGTTTTGTTGCAGTGGTAAGTTCAAGGCTGATGGGAAATCACTTGGTTCTGATGCGTGGTCTGCAGATATTTTTCCCAGGTACTTATAGGAAGTGTCTCCTCGCTGATAGCTGCCTGTCCTCCCTATAGAATGTTTTTAGACCCTGCTTAGCAAGGTGAGGAGAGAGGCTAAAATCAATCAATCAATCAATCAATCAATCAATCAATCAGACAGACAGACAGATAGACAGAAAAATGTACTTAGTGTGGCATCCTTAACCTACAGACATAGATACTGACCCTTGGTTTAAAATATTATGCGGTAGGCTGGACAATTGTGGCTCAGTAGTTAAGAGTACTGTCTGCTCTTCTAGAAGATTCTGGTTCAATTTCCAGCACTAACATGGCAGCTCACCACTGCTTGTAACTCTAATTCCAGAGCAAGCAGACTCCCTCTTTTGGACTCCATGGGCCCCAGGCAAGCAAGTGGTGAACAGGTATAGATACAGGCAAAGTACCCATGCAGGTAAATAAATACATTTAAAAATATATTAAAAATGCAGTGGCCCAGAAAGTATCCGGTAAAATGATGATGGTGGTAGTGGTAGTGGTGATGGTGGTGGTGGTGGTGGTGGTGGTGGTGGTGTGTAGGGTGGTGGTGGTGGTGTTGGTGATGATGGTGGTGGTGGTTGCTATAGCTGTGGTAATACAAATTCACAGGCAAATAGTACAACTAACATATGAGAGTGAAGGGATAGGAACAAGAGGAACTGGAATTATTTGCAGGTTACCTGACACACATTCTTTATTTGGAAGACTAGTTTACTGTAGGCTGGGACCTTAGAAGTTACTGCAGGGATAGCTGAATGTCAGTTGTTTATGTTAAGGCTGATAAGGTGTGTGTGTGTGTGTGTGTGTGTGTGTGTGTGTGTGTGTGTGATAGCTGATCTTGATTTTCTCCTTGATTGGACTGAGAAGCACAGAGAGACTGGTAAATGTCTACTTACACCTGTGAGGCCAGGTCCAGGGAGGTTGGCACAGACAACTCCCTATCTCCTGGGAGACCCACAGGATAAGAGGGGAAAATACTAAGTAGTGTAACCATGCATTTTTGCTTCTTCCACCCCCCATGGACCTAAACCACCAAAATCCAGCAGAATTCACCCTTTCTTTCTGTCTTGATCTGTTTCTGTCCATTAAACATTGCAGTGAGGAAAGTGTAGCTTGGGCCTCATCAAATACATCGCCCACTCTAACCTTTTCAGTGCCTTCAAACCTTGGGGTAGATTTACTAAAACCTGATCGGACAACCAGCTGATGGAAAACTTAGTTATGCTCACACAAGAAAAAGGAAATTACTAAATGGCACACGTCAGACCGGACCAGGTGATTTTCTTAGGTGGGAATTCTTTGTCAGCACAGAAAATCCACAAGTGAACAGCGCACACAAGATATGAACTCTAAATATTTCAGAAAGATCTACTCCCTGAGAGTCACCGCATCCTTCTCTGTGGTCTTTTCGTATTGCTAGCAGCGGTTTCTATAGTAATTAGCATATCCGATTGGGGAAATGGGAGTCTTACTTCCTGTCTGGCCGGCTCACTCCTGACCCTGTTGAAGTCACTCAAAACTGTTCACAGTAAGCAAGGCCAATGGGTCAGCTGTGTACAGTGCTTTGGCCTTTGCTGGCCTTTCTCTCTGTTCTATGGCAGACCTTAGTCATGTCTGTATCCGTGTCATTGACCAACTGGGACTTTCCATCTTAGGCATGTGAGCCTCGTGTCCTGGGAAACCCCATCGTCCCAGGCCAGCTTAGACTGCTGCTTCTAGGCACCAGTCCATTCCCGCGGGGCACCACAGTTTCCTCAGGGCAGTGACAATCTGACAGGTGAGCAGATGTAGGGGTTTTGAGGCTGAGGACGTATGAAAGACGTTGACATTTGTGAAACCATTGCTCTTCCAGGTTTCTTCCCAGGATTGGGGCTTTTGTAAGTCCCTCTCTATCCACTGCTGTACCCATCACTTGCTAGAGCTTTGCTGAGGCTGTCACTGCTGCCTGCCAGAGGCAATGATGACTAAGTGTGCCATGTGCCTGAGCAAATCTAGGTGTTTCCTTGCATTGTGAGAGTGTCTCTAGCATGAACATGTGTTTTCTTCTTTAAAGATATTGTTTATGTATTTGTATGTGTGTCTGAGTGTATACATGGTGCCTGTAGAGGCCAGAAGAGGGTGTCAGATTCCCTGGAACTGGAGTTTAGTCACTTGGGAGCCACCCTGTGGGTACTGGGAAACCAACCCTGGTCCAGTGCAAGAGCAGTCAGTGCTCTTAACTGTGGAGCCATCTCGCCATCACCAAGATGTGCTATAGCTTCAATTCTAGGCCTCTGATGCAAAAATAGCATCGATGCATTTTGTATTCACCCAAGAGGAGAATTAAGTGAGTTAAATAGCATTAACTGGGTTACTTGGAGAAGTGTGGGACAGAGGAGAGATTGGGTTTAAAAATGAGAACTTCTTTTGCAAAGAACCTGAGTTGAGCTCCAGCAGCCAGGCCTGGCCTCACACAAGTGTCTGTAAACCAGAGTCGGGGGAATCAGACTCTCTGGCTTCTGTGGTCACCTGTACTTATGTGTCTACTCCTATCCATAGGCCAGCAAACACACGATTTAAAAACAGAAGCATACAATACAGTGGTTTGAATTCGTTTCAATATAACACACTGAAGGAAAACACCTGATCCCTAAGCTTTGCGTAGAATTCAAAACGTTTCATGAAAAGTCTTGTGGTGTGCAAAAGCGGACAAGTCTTCACCTTCATGCATTGGAAATAAGACTATTTTCCTTTATCTGGATTAACAATCATCCTGAAGAGTGCATTTTAAGTTTCTAGACTCAGGAGAAACTGTTCATTAACAAGGCAATTCATTTATGTCAGAGGGATGGACTCCAGGCTTTGAAATACAGTGTCTCGTGAGATGTCTCCTAGCAGACTAGAATTTGGGGCCCTATCCGAGCATACCTTCCAATCTTGTCTCCTTCATGCATTATCCAGTGTCTCACTGAGTTTAACAGGGAGATCTTAGGAACACTTCACAGAAGGTCTCCTATCGTTTAGGCTGTGTGCACAAGGGAAATATTTTTCAAATGGAGTGACAGCTACTCAGGATATGGTCCTGTTTACAGAGAGCATTTTCCTATTGCCTGCCAAGGATCAACTCCTTTCTGAACACCCCTCCCCCACCACACACACATTAGCCACAGAAGGGACTCCTGGAACCCTGCACTGCTACCTGCTAAAATGTAGTCAGTGAGGTTCACTGGTTTCAAACTGGTTTATAATCTGGCTCCTAATAGGCCTCTGGGTAAGGACAGGAGACTAACATGAGTCCCCCTCATGTGGATAGAGACAGAGGGAGTAAGACACATCTGACCAGCAATGCCTTTTGTGCACGAGAGAAGAAACTGTGTTGAAACAGTTTTCTTGATATTCATTATTACCAAGCCACCAATCAGATAAGACTAAAGGAATTAGTATCCAAATCTGTGGGTAAAAGTCAGTCTTTTAAGATATCCAGTTTCAGCCAGGCAGTGGTAGCACACACCTTTAATCCCAGCACTTAGGAGGCAGAGGCAGGTGGATTTCTGAGTTCGAGGCCAGCCTGGTCTACAGAGTGAGTTCCAGGACAGCCCGGGCTACACAGAGAAACCCTGTCTCGAAAAACAAAAAAACAAAAAAACAAAAAAACAAAACAAACCGAAAAAGACATTCAGTGTGACTCAATGAATAAAGGTTTTGCTGAGTTTCTCTTGTTTCTGTTGGGGTGTGGATTCCTGAATTCACCTGCATTGCCGCTGTAAGTTCAACAGGAGCCTGGGGTTAGATCATAGGAAGTAGAAAATGACAGAGACTTTCAGCAAGGACTGGGTGGGCTGAAGGGACACAGAGGAGGCACTGGTGTGTCCCACTGTGTGAGTAAAGCTAAGACATTCCCAGTAAAGTTCCAGTAAGTCCAACCTCAACAAGGCAGAATTACTCTTGTACACAAGGTGTTTCTCTCCTAAAAAGGGGGTTGAAAATAAAACTTGGAGACTTTTGGTATTTATTACCTTCTGAAAAAGACTTCAGACTTACAAATGCTTTATCACTTAAAATAACAAGGTGATTTTTACCTCGTGCTTTTATCACAAGCCAACTGGCTTTGCCTTTTGTTTGTGTTGGTCACACGTGTAAAAACTCCAGCCTTACTTTGAGCACACTTGCACCAGAAACATCTGAAGCAGCTTACTGAGACGACCCGATGGAAGGATGGTTCCAGAAAGCTGATAGGTTTGCAGTAGTTTTTCTGTCATTATCACGGGCAGTCCACTTAGCAAATTTAACTCCTTTATCTGAAAAATGATGAACAGACTTAAGCTGTCTTAGACATGGATGTCTACCAATTTCATCCGATGAAATACTTTAATCCCTGGGTGAGATTTTTATCTTATTATATTCTTTGCAATGAACAGTTCCCAAGTTCTGAATTCCTTCTTTATATTTGATTGGGAGAGTCAATAAGCCTGCATAGGGAGTTTTAAATATTTTCTCCATTTTAAATCACTTAAGCAGTGATTCGAATATTTACTGACTGACTACTATGCTCCAAGAACTCTGCTAGATACTACCAATATAGCAATACAACAATACAGCCAGCATCACAGGTTGACAGTTGTAAGCACTGTCCCTGTCAACACCAAAGAGAGAAGTGAGGACTAGTGGATAGCTTTTAAAAATGATTTTATTGGGCTGTGGTTTTATCTCTGTGCATGGGCTCTGGTTGCAACCGCAACAGTAATGGAGGACTCGGCTACACATCTTCATTCATGGGAGAGGGTGTTTTCTGTGGGCTATTTGGATGTTTTATTCATGTTATGTCCTCAGTGTGTATTCCTAATGACAGAGGATGAAAAGCTCAGGTTTAGCTCACACACCATTTTCTAGCATGAAACTGTCAAGTGTCTGTTCCTGGGGTATGGACTGTGATGTCTTCTTTCCCTGGCCTTGCCTGGGAGGGAGGCCAGGAGAGGTCCTGTAGCTAGGGTGAGCAGATAGCAAAGGCGTCCCTGTCAGGAAGCTACATTCTTTTTACACTCTCGAAACAGTCTCATTGGGTTTTACAGTAGATGATTTAACCCAATGGTCTTCCAGGGATATTTGTTGTGAAGCTATTGTTCAGTATTCCATTACTTTTAAAATTTTACGTAAATCTGAGGGGTCTTACGTGTAGACGTTCGTACTCTGGGACTAGGGAGAAGGAGAGATAAGGAGGTATTCTTCCACAGTAGGAAAAGATAGGGTCCTCCATCAGTTACTGCGGTGATTCCTAGTGATGGCGTAATTTTCCAATGGGACTAGATAAGTTACTTCATCAGCTGAGGAAAATGTTGTTCTTTAGTGATTGACCAAACAGCCTAAATAGTACAATCTTCACCATGAGAAAATCCAACCTATTTAATCCAAACACTGGAGTAGGCGTTCCTTCAGAGGACTGTATTGATATTTCTTGAGAGTTCCCTCTCCAAGGAAATGCAGTGTGGAATGTCTGCTCCCACAGAGCCTGGTGGCTGCAGGCCATGGGTGGTCAGAGAGGAAGCAAACCGTAGTGAGAGGGACGTCTGTGCCACTAGCAATTACTGCATGCTCTGTGCAGCCAGTTTTCTCATGCCCCATCCAGTGACAGAGCTGGCTTTCCTGCCACATAGAGGGTGTGTAACTTAGGCCTTACCAATCACAGGGTCCACTAGCCAGACTCAAGGGCAATGCCTCATTAGGTCCCAGCAGAGCTTTCTTCCCTGCCTTCCCACAAGGTGGGTCTGTCTGTAGTCATCTAAGAGGTCTGGGTATCAATCAGGATTTGCTGGGATATCATGTGGTAACAAGTACTGCTCTCCGTGGGATAGCTTATTAGCAATGTGCATTTCCCTTTTACATACAGTTTGCTGTGAGTCCCAGTTTGTTAAGTCATTATGAGTCCTGTTTTTATCTTATAGTTGAAAGGGTATGTTGGCATTTCATTCACGGGGAAGGAACTCTATTTTATGAGAGGGAGACAGACGAGCAGAACCCAGTGGGTAGGAATAACAGTAGGAAGAACTCTGACATTAATTAAGGACCACTTGTACATTACCCACCCTCACACACACTCATGCACACACACAGGAACACACAATGCACACATCTACACATCTACATGCATGCACACACAATGGCATACACACATGCATACACATGCATGCACGCACATGAGCACACACACACACACACACACAATTGCTGTCGCAGCTCAACTTCTTTTGATTATTAAAGGGAAAGCTGAGGTAAGGTAGTAGGCAGAGAACTTGGCCTCTTGCCAAAAGTGACTCAGTAGTTTACAGATGGGAATGCACACTAGAAAGATCGTATGGCTCTCTAGGACCTTTCTGATCTCTCAGACACAAGCAAAGCCACTCTCTGGTAAGAGCACAGGAAGGAAATGTGGGCACATCACAGCAGCAGCACGCCAGGCACTCTGCTGCATCCTGGAGCTGACTTTGAGCATCGCTGGGGGCTTCTCATGCTAGCAGATACAATACTGCGTTCAAAGGACTGGCACAGAGAAAGTGAGTCTTTGAGAGGAGGGGTAGTGTGTCCTTATCTCCCAATGTCATGGGGATGCGGGACCACACAGTCCCCTCAGGTGCTCCCTCAGCTCAGCTAAAGACAGAGACTCTGAGGTGGTTTGCCATCAAACTGATGTGCTTTCCTGGTGCCTCTGTGTGTCAGGTAGGGTGTCTTAATTTCAGCAGATTAATGAGTGATTAAACAGACAGAACTTCCCAATTAAAAATGCATGCTTTCCTTACATCCCCGTGAATGGGTCTCCTAAGTGACCTGATGAAAAACGGAATTCAGATAAACTGCCAGTTTAGTCAAGGAATCGGCGTGATATAAACAGCCTCCCACTTCCAGCAAGAAGGGCTAGCTGCCCAGTGTGTGTGTGGGGGTAGGTTGTGCTGTGAGCTTCCTTAGCCTCTCTGGTAGATGGGGTTTCCAGAAATGAGATAATGCCTTTCTCCTTTTATGTGGGAGAAAAGCACCCCTCCCCCTACACAAATTAAAAATGTTTGATTTTCAAAAGTAGTGGAGAAAAAAAGATAAAACATGCATAATTTTGACAGGGTAACAGCATAAGCATATCGATTCCTAGTGGAGTGTGAAGAGCCCCGAATTAACTAAGGTACAGATGTATGAGTTTCCAGCCCTCATGTGTCTGTAACCACAGTGATCAGCCAGCCTCACTGTTTGTGAATCCCAGCTTGCTTGTTCCTCTCACACCACAGGTGTTTCCCCAGGCTGGCCTTACCCCAGGCTGGCCTTACCACTCTGCTCTGCCTTGCTGACCCTGGTGCAGCCTCTGTGTAACTTACCACATCCCATTCACTTGCCTGCTCTAAGCAGTGTTCCTTGGTTCTCACTGTAGACATCAGTGATGAGATTTACTTTTCTTCTTCTGCGTTTGGGGTAAGGTCACATTTCCTAGCACTTTCATGCTGGTGATCACGTGACTTTCTGTGGCTAGTAACAGGTGGAAGGGAGTGAGGTGCATACCCTAATGGGGACAGAATTTACCCTTTGCCCATCCATGCTTGCCTATGGTAGTCAGTGATGTCCCATATGGTTATCTTAGTGGAATAGAAGGAGTGGATGCCCCAGGATGCCAGTGCCTACGTAAAGGGTGTGTAAATCTGATGGTTTACGTTTCTGAGATACTGGTGTTTATTGTGCCAGTGAATGCTCACGGTTGCATGCCGGTGCCAAGACTCTTTCTTTTTTGAGAATTCACCTGCGCAGGCTCTGTGCAAAGCATTTTGTTTATGTCACCGTGCTCATTAACGATGTTAATCATTGATTCTCGGTCACACATGTGTGACTTTGAGCACTGTGCCTATGCTCTGGGTTCCCTTATCTGACTCCCTTGGCCATTATGCTGCAAGCTCCTGTGAGGACCTGTGGTGTGCCCAGCTCTCTACAAGATCCCAGGATCAAAGCAAGAGCAGGGAGTAGTTACCTTAGAATAAGGATCCAGGAGAGAAAAAAAGCAAACCCAGTGTCATGCTGATAAAGGCACTAGAGCAAAGAGACCACTGGAAAGATTTAGTTAGAACCTGTTTCTTTAAACTACAGTCTTAGATAGGTAGGTATCTCTTTTCCCACCTTCTGAACTATCTGGCCTTCATGCCTCATCCCTAAAAATGAGGGAAATTCAAAGGTTTCAATCATTTGGGTATGGATAGCTACAATCCAGGGGTAGCATTACTAATGGAAAAGATAGAATTTCAAGCCCTGGGCCTCCACAGCCTATAAGAAATGATTACTCTTCCAGGAGACATGCCCTGAGGAGACCTATCAAGGGATGGGGTGTGGCAGTTGTGCAGAGGAGGCGTGGACTTTTACTCTGACAGGAATAGGAAGTGAAGGACTTTCCAGGCTAAGGGAAACAGCATGACCGAACTGTGAAACATTCCGGGAAGTACAAGAAACTTATCAGAAGAACGAAGGCACAAAGAAGGACCACAGCTGACGTCTCCTTGCGTGTGGGTGGCTGGGCAGAACTCTGCATTTGTGCTGTACACAGGCCACACAGAGCTTCTGTGAGGATCTATTCTGGCTTTGGCTTTTCAAAGTGGGCTCTGGGAGCTTAGAGACAGTTCAAGAATAAGGAAGACACAGAGGAGGAAGGGAAGCCAGCTTGGAGGGACTGGTGTAGAGAGAGAGTCCTGCAAGGGAGCGCAGGGAGGGTGGACAGGAGGGGACTGAGAAACAAAGCCAAGGACACAGAGCTGATAGGGAGGGGAGTGACCCAGAGAGAACCCAACTTTCTGGTTTGTATCCATGGAGGTTTGGAGTTTAAACTTGAGGGCACACAAAGAGTTTTACTTTCAACTTCCTGCCTTTCTGTGTAGGAATTACATGAAAGTTCACCCTGAAATGTGTTCAGAGGAGGAGGAGAGATTAAACTCTGTGCGCATGATGCACTGCCGTCTTACTATGTATGTCCAGAGCGCCGTGTGTACAATGATCATTTCAAGCAGATATGGTTTCTTTCACACTTTTTTTTTTTTTTTTTTTTTTTTTTTTACGCTGTGATCACAGCGTTCGCGTGAGCAGCGTTCCACTTACATACACAGAGAAAGGTCAGCTTGGAACATTAGTGAACAGGTGTCTCCTGGCCATTAGGACACCCCTGTTTCTTTATATTTACTTTCACCACAAATACTACCAAGAACACCCGTGTGTGTGTGTGTGTGTGTGTGTGTGTGTGTGTGTGTATGTGTCTGCCTTTCTACACTTCTGACCATATGGAAACAGGGTTTTGTGATATGCCTTCTAAGACAGTGAGTGGACCATGCTGTAGCTATGTTAGCCAGCAGGCAGGACCAGAGGGTGCTGTTTCGTAGATAGGGCTCAATGGTGGTCAGCATTGGGAAGCCATTACAATGGGAATTGTAATGTTCTAGACCGTGACTCACTGAGGTGCTGTGCTATCCTTAGGGTGTAATAGTCTCCCCCAGCATTTCTGCAGATGTGGGAAGAAGACCATTAAACGTATAGCCACAAATAAATTTATGGTTAACACTGGCATACAGTGCTCGTGTTAGCAGTGTGTGGGACGGCATAGATTCCAATAAGAACAGGGGATTATGTGCATTCCTCTCTGAGAATCCCAAACAGTATTGTTTTTCTGATTTGGGGGGGAGGGCAAGGGCTGAGAGCATGTATGTGTGTGGCATGTATGTAAGTGGCCATAGAAGGCAAGAGAGTATCAGTTCCCCTCAACTGCAGTTATGGATGGTTGTGAACCACCCCATGTGGGTGCTAAAACTCGAACTCGGGTCCTCTGAGAGGACAGCAATCTCTCTTAACCACTGGCTGAGCCATCTTTCTGTCCCTCTCTGTAAACTCTTGACTGCTATACTTTGTGCATATACTTGGAGGAGCAGGCTAAGCAAGCAGAAATAGCATGGTAACTTTTTTTTTTTTTTAAATACTAGCTTTGGCACAGTCTTGCTGGGCAGGTCGCTATTTGTTTATCTTACCTTCTTTTTTATTATTTATTTATTTTTATAAATCTTTAGTGGATGAACATTGAAGTCAGATTTGTCATTATTATAAAGAAAATGCTGGTTCAGAAAGAACATATAAAGGCACGATGCAGCTCAGTGGCAGAGGGATTTCCTAGCACGTACAGGGCTCTGGTTCAATCCCAGCATCTCAGAACAAAACAAAGCCTAGTATTGAATATGCTTCTCTCTCTGCATGCTGGGTCCTGTTTCTGTGTTGGGTACCCGCGGGTGGGCGACTGCCCTGGTGCAGGCTTTGAGACTTCCCAGACTTTAGAGGAAGGACTGCATCTGAACAATGTGGGAGGAACCTGGAGTGTCTTAGAAAGAACGAAGTGTCTTGAAGACTCCCGAAGTGTCTTGAAGACTCTCGTTGTCTGAAATATTTCTCTGCCATTTGGATGCACTCGCTAGTCATTTCCTGTTTTCCCTAGAATGCCTCCAGCTGCTGTGGGGGTGTTGGAGGTGTCATTGTGCTACTAACCATTGGCTCTCATGTTGTAACCACTTCCTGCTTTATACTGCATGGGTCACCACCTCCCTGACCCTTGAATACAGTGCAGAACTAAATCATGACAAACACCAGGAGCTGTTGTGGGTTGTAGCCCATACCTGTAGCCGTGGAATTCTCGAGTAGACCCTTCATTAAGCACTGGTAGTCAGTCTATAAGAGAGGCCTAATGGTCGGCGCCAGGCACATCTAGAAGTAGGGCAGGTCATTAGCAGTTATCACAGCATACTTTAAGGTGGTTATTTTGTCCCTTTTAAAGATGAAATTTATTTTGAGTTCTCCTGTACCTCCTTCTAGATTCAACCCGAATTTGCTTCATACTCTGGAATAAACAACTTCCACAGTCACACAAAAAGAATCACGAGACTAAGGTTGGCATCACAAAACAAGTCTATCTTTGAAGTGAGCCTGATTCCTTTTAAAGATATGATTCAGAAGCCCTGGGTTTGGAACTTCTAGCAAGCATGTGCTCACTTTGGGAAGAAGAATGCTCAACTACCCTTCTTTGCAGATTTCATGAATCTCCACTCACGACTAGTCCGTTCCCAGACCTTGACAAGGTCTGAGTGTGGGGCCTTGACACTTAGCTTCCTGATAGATCTGCCTCTGCTCCTTCCTCTCTGTCTCACAGAGATGGAAACTACTGTGCATTTGCGAGGAAGCTCACAGAGCCTTTATTTCTCCAGGAGTCTTCCATTAGAATTGAAAATTCCCCCAGGAAGGACCAAAACACTTTAGCCATAGAGGCAAATGGGCTAATTCTCTAGGCCACCTCCCCCAGGCTGGGACCTGCATCCTAGAATGCTCTATTGAGAAAGGTGTTGATAGTGGGGCATGTGTCGGTGGATCATGAGGGTGGGTAGCATCTAGAATGGGAACAGGATAGGCAGTGATACCATGTTGGGTCAGGAGGACTTGGCTCCTAACTCTGCTCTGGGTTACCACAGCCCACATTTCCACGAGTGTTCCTCCCATCCACATCAAAGGCTGTGGAGGGAACTGCAGACCGTCGGGGAATGACAAGAGCAATAGAGAGCAACACAGGGCTGGGAAATGGCTCAGCTGGCAAAGTGCCCAGACACTCAAGCCTGAGGACCAGAGCTGGGATTCCCAGCACCTATGAAAAAGCTGGGTGCGGCAGGAACATGCTTGCAATCCTAGCGCTGGAGCGAAGGGTAAAGGGAGAGACAGGAAGATCCTAGAACATGCTGTTTAGCCAATGAGTACCCAGTTCAGTTAGAAATCCAGTCTCGAAAAATAAGGTGGAGAGCAAGAGGACATCTGATGGTGACTTCTCTAAAATCTTTATGGATTTTATGGAACAGACACACAGATATGTACACACACAGACTCAGTCATACACAGACATATAATATATACAGACATACACAGAGAGACCTATACACACAGACAAGAAGACATACACACACACACAGACACACAAAGACACACAGACACACAGACATAGACAGACAGGCAGATAGACACAGACACCCCTGCCCAACTCCTGTGATTTGGCAGCTTATATAATGGTCCCTGTGTCTGTCTAGTTAGTTAGCTAGCTAGTTAGTTAGTTAGTTAGTTAGTTAGTTGTATTGTTGCTGCTTGTTTTGTTTTTAGACAGCGTTTCTTTGTGTAGCCCTCTCTGTCCTGGAACTTTCTTTGTAGACCAGACTGACCCTGAAATCATAAAAATCCACCTGCCTCAGCCTCTCGAGTGCTGGCATTAAAGGTGTGTGCCATCACATCTCTTGCTTGTGTGTCTGTTTTTAAAATAGAGAGTTTTATCTATTGCTTGCTGTTCTGTTGTGTGTAATTATTGCAGGCAAGACAAACTCAGGTTGAATGTAATTACTTAGATCAAGCCATTTCATTGTGGCATCCCTTCTTTCTGGCCTCTCTGAGAGGAGGCTATGTAATATACACACCCACATATGGTACCTTGCTGAGTAGGCAGTGCGTCTAGGAGCCAATAGATAAAGCCCACCAGAAAGGACAAATCACCTGCCCGTAAACTTAAGAACAAAGAAGCCGACTTCTAGCAAATGTGTGGCACAGAAGGGCATCCTCAGCGAAATGGTTAAAATACATTTTTCTTCTAACATGTTAGAAAAAAATGGGGCAGGTGGGTCTTAAGAAGTCCACCAATTCCATTTCTTTCCTCTCTTTCTCCCCCCACCCTCATTCTCCCCGTTTAACCTTTTGTTTGTTTGTTTGTGTGCAGATTGGGAACTGAGTCTTTTGATGCAGCCCAGGGAGACAGGAAAGGGATCGATGCTGAGCCTGCTAGTACTTTGCAGGTTCTTGAGGTCATGCTGCAGACTTTGTGGGCTGCATCTGGCTGATATTTCTTTCCACATCTGATATTCCTAAGAGTTCAGTGTTTCGTCAAGCAGGAGTGGAGAGGACAGAGTAGGAGCAAGATTTGCCAATACCTGTTATTTGTTTTGTTTTATGAGACAGTCTTGTATAAGCTTATGTTGACCCTGAACTCCCTAGGAATCTGAAACTGGCTTTGAACTCCCGATCCTGCCTCAGCTTCTCAAGTGCTACAATTATAGATGTGTTTTCTACACCAGTGTAAAATACCGACTTCTGATTATATTTGATAGGGCCATGCCCAAATGGATTTAAGGACAGCCGAGTAAGCCCGGCAGCCCTCCTGTGGAGAGATAAGGTCTGGGCTGGACGCAGAAGTCTCAAGGCCCATGTAGAACACACATCCTGCCAGTGAAGAGTCTGATGGGGAATGAGTGCCAGTCTTCTACGGGAGAGCAGTGGGTGGCAGTGAGGAATGGGCGAAGCGCCTCAAAAGGTGCTTTCTCATCTTCTCGTCAGACTGTTCTAGTCCAACCCCCAAACCTCACCTCACAGAGAAGCCATTCACTGCAGCATCACAGACAGCTTCTTTAGAACTGCATGCCGGAGGGAGGGCCACCCTTTTCCCCCACCGAGCCGTTAGCCTCTTGGAAAGGCTGCAGGTCATCTTGGCAATGTGTCCCCAAATCTGTAGTGCTGAAAACCCAATGTGTCCTCCTCCACGGGCTCCCTGAAAGAGTGAAGGTGACTGGCGGTAAGGCTCCGAGTCTCACTTGAGGCCTTTGGCTTGGGGAGGAACGTGTGGGGTGTGGTGAGGTGAAGATTCCAGGGTCAGCTGTGATGTCAGCAGTGTGGAGGGAGCAAGCTGGGACCTGAGGTGAACAGTTGGAGACTGTTGGAGGGCAGTTGGTCAACCTGACCGGAGGGAGCTGAGCAGCGGAAGACCCCACTGGTGGTGTGTTGTCTTTCAGTCCAGGAAGAAAGAAAGAAAAAGAAAGGATTCTGAGGATTTGGGCAAAGCCACATTCCTGGAGAAGTCTGTATACTGATGCCAAACCCAAGAGCTGAGCTGCTGATGAGGCCCAGGGGGCAGCCCACGCGCCCTGAGCTGTTGGCTAGCAAGGCTTCCTGCTCCATGTGGCATGGAAAAGCTATATGGTGAGGATGCTGCTCACTCCTGTCACCATAGAAACGTGTGTTGGGTAAGCGCACACTGTGCCTGTCTCATGATACCAGTTGGTAGCCGATGCGATCTCACCAATATGGGTTAGCGATGGACAAGTCAGAGCTTTAGGGCTCTTCTTCATTCTCATTACTTCTAAGAGGTCAGGAGTTTAAAAAAAAAAAAAAAAATTAAAGCCCGAAACTGATTTCACTGAAACTTGTCAGACAGGAGCTTGGAAAGAGGCAGGGCTGAGGGAGAGAAGAGAGGCCTGCAGATGCACTCTGTGTTCTGCAATAGAGAAAGCGCCATCCCAGTGTCCAGTGCCTGAGTTGCTCAGAACAAGGACTGACATACAGCACATAAAGAGCTGTTTGCCTTTTAAGACGAGGGCTTGTGCTTTACAGTGGCTTTCTTTTGACTGCTTGCTCTGGTTTCCCTTTGTTTTCAGTGGGACAGTTATTAGTTTCTCATGAGGACATCTGGTTGTCCCAGAAGTGAGGTGGCTGGTGTAAAATTCACTCGGATTGTCTGCCCCCTTTCAGGGTGCTCACGGTTGCCCCCTGAGTTCAGAGATGAGCAGAATGAAGCAGATAGGCTAGAGTAGCGTGTGTGGATCAACACGAGGTGAGAGCCTGCAAGTACGGATGATGGTCTGTCTGCCTTGTGAGGGGCTGGAGCGAAGAAACTAAAAGGGAGGAGGAAGTAAAAGGAAATACCCATCTACAGAGACCCAGAGGTATCTTCCAAGCAGTAGAGATGATGGTGTGATTGAAAGGGAGCCACAGGCAAGCTCACCCCCACACTCCCAGCTGCGATCAAATGCAGGTTGAGCAGGGTTATGGGTGTAGTAGCTAGAAGTTTAGTCGTTTTCCCAATTTGTTTGAACGCTGATGGAAAGAGGTGATTTTTGTTTAAAGGTGGATCTGTTGACTTTCCCCAGCATATGCGCTTGATTGAAACAGAAGGGATCAATCCATGTATAACTCACTTCCTGAACATTTGTCATGCTTCAAGTAGTGTCTTAAAAACTTTTTCTATGCATTAACTGTATTTTCATAGGAATCCTTAACAACGGTGCTTCTCAACCTTCCTAATGCTGAGACCCTCATACAGTTCCTCATGTTGTGGTGACCTCAGCCATAAAAATGTGCTACTGTTATGCATGAATAGGTGTGCAAATGACTGATACGCAGGATGGAGGATAAGAGGCCCCCAAAGGGGTTGTGACCCATAGGTTGAGAACCAATTCGTGGTGCTTTTCAGTATCAGTTTCAAAACTTTGAGCTTGAGGATCTACCCATTGCAAGAGGGGTACCTAATAGGGTACTCAGTGTGGCCCAGAGCATAAAGGAATGGAGGCGCTGTCCAAATTTGGAAAATTTAGATACAACTTACTAGCCATACTTGCTTCTAAATTTTCCTCACTTCAAAAGAAATTTTAGACAGTCAATTGCTAGTGCTCTGCATCTCGGTCTTCAAAGTCCTACCACCTAGAGTTCTGTGGGATCATGTGTGTCTTGATGCTTTTTTCTCTGGCAGATCTGAAAATAAGGCGAGCAGACTCGAATAACAAGTCAGAAACAAATTAAACATCCCCAAATATAGCCGATTATATAATTGATTGTACAATTAATAAAGCTTAGATTAGCACCTTAAGATCAAACCAGCAAGCTCTTTTTCTTAGCAGAATCAGAGAAAGAAGTAAAATGTGTTGCTATACCAGCCTGTCGAGTGGCAGCCGTGCTGGGGGACTGCCTGTGCTTGCTTGGTTTGTAGGGGACAGCTACCTTACTGTGGCATGTAGGCTGCACACAGCCAGCCTGTTGCCTTTTCTTTTCTGCAAAAATAGCTTCAAGGTCTTTTTTTCTGTTGGCTTCTATTTGAACTCTATCATAGCTGACCGGACTTAAGGCTCCATGAAGAATGCGGGCTAAAACCATATGGAGACCTGACATCATCTTGACTTTGTCTTTTCTGCTTTAGTTTAGTTTGGTATCATGCCCATAGTTGTCGAGTCATAGAGAAACATGCAACGAGGCGGTCACTCTTTAGGGTGGGTTTACTTCTGTCCTGTGCCATGTTTCCTGATTTTCTTGTGCCACATTTCAACTGAGGGAGCCTTTCAGGTTAATAATGCATTTGCGTCACTGCTCATCAGCTGAGGTCACCTAAATGGAGAAAATGCTTTTGGGACTAAGATCTGAGTTCTAAGTGGAGAAATATTTGTGTATAATATTTGTTGTGTAAACAACAGCCATTGTTGAATTTGGTTTACACTCATGTGTGTAATTTAGGAATTGAGATAACTTGTGACTAACTCAACATTTAAGCTAGATTTATGCTTTGTAGTACTCTATATTGGAAGGAACTAGCTTTTAAGAAAAATGTCATCCATGGGGTATGTTTTCCTAATTATGACCCATTACAGCATGTGTGTATGTGTGTGTGTTTATTTTACATGCATATATTTATATGTATACACCACATATATCACTCTCTTCCTTGATATCTGTCAGGAAAGAGGCAAATACAGAAATAACCAATAAAGATATACAGATGACAGACTATGTTAGGGATATAGAATGTGTTTATAATGTTAATTATTTCAAAAAGCTGAATTAAGACGGTAAAGTCTGAGCTGAGATTCATTCAGTATCAGGAGTCAGGGTAGCAGGAGGCTGAGAGCAGACTAGGAGGCTGAGGAGGCAGGAGGCTGAGGAGCAGGTCCTACAGAGGGAGAAGGCAGAGAGCACAAACTTGGCCTGTGAGCATGGCTGTACTATTTAGAGGCACCAGGAAAAGCCATATGGTGAGAGGTCACTTGAGGGACACTGTTTCCACTCTGTCAAGACAGGGAGTCATGGGAGGGTTTTGAGAAGTGACTTCATCACTTACTAAGATTGCCAATCCACTGAATGGAGGAGAAGGGTAAGAATGATGAGACAATAGGAGACTGGCGACCGGCAAGGATGATATGGTGTGACCTGGATTCCAGCAGAAGCCATTGGCCACTCAGAAATGGGGGGATTGCAGATACATTTAAAGGCACAGTAGACAAGACTTCTGATGGGTATGCCTTCAGAAAACTGCTTATGGAGGCACCCAAGTTTTGAACTCATACAACTCCATGATCAGGCATTGGAGAGGGAATCAGGTGTTGGACTCGGGACATTACTGTGATATAAACACTCGTGGGTTTTCTCAACTTCACATGTGGAAACACAGTCTCCGAAGCCACAAACATGAAAATGTGGGCTCTTTAGGAGGTGAAGGCCATGAAGATGCTTCTCTCATGAATGGAATTGATAACCTGGAAAGAGGCTTCAGAGAAACTGCCATCTTTTTCTTCCAGCCAAGGATGCAGGAATAACAATGTACCAGGAACAGGTGTCATGATTCTATGAGTTTGGATTTCTAAGCTTGTGAACAGCCATTTCATTTGATTATGAAACTACCCAACTATGAAGACTTTTGTCCTAGCAGACTAATCTGATTAAGGCAGACATGTTAATTAGAAGTCTTTGGCTATCCTATGATAGAAGTCTGGGTGTTAGAAGTTGATTACAATGAGCACTGGCTCCCATCTGATGCTATAACAGAGCATGAAGAAGCATTTCCCGAGATTGATTTTGTTCATCTTAATGACTACAACAATATCGCAACAGCAACAGACTTTGGAATTTATTCGACAGGCATATCTCTGTTAAGGATGTAGAAAGTCATCTATATAATTGATCTCTTTTTCTTGACTATACCATAGCCAAAGACTTACAGCCACCTGTCTGCTCATCTTGATCATCAACTTTATGGGATTTAGAATCACCATAGATGGAAGTCTCTGGTCATACTGATGAGGCATCTGAATTATGTTAAGTGAGGTGGGGAAACTTACCCTAACTGTGGGTGGTACCTTTCCACAGGTTGGGGTTCAAAACTCAATAGAAAGGAGAAGGCAAGCCGAACGTAAGTGTTCCTTGCTCGCTGCTTCCTGGCTCTGAGTCCAGTGAGATCTGCTGCCAAGCCTTCCGTCCGTGATGGACAGTATCCCTGGAACTGTCAGGGAAAACAAGCCCTGTGCTTCTTAAGTCACCTTTGTCTGGTATTTTGGCACTGCAAAGAGAAAAGCCACTAGTAGAGAAAATGAGTACCAACAAGTCGAGGTTGCCCATATGTGTCTTTGGAACTGACTTGTGGGAGGGAAGTGGAAGAGTTCGGGGCTGTGGGTTAGAGATGCTTTTGAATACTGAGTAGAGCTTGAGATGGGCCATTCTTGTAGACAAGTTTGGAAGACCAGAAGGCTGAGGAAAATGTAGACAGTGAAAGGCAGACCTATGAGCCTTCAAAGGGAAGCAAAGACGCTATTGGGATCTGGGATAGAGGCCATTCAGATTATACTCTGGCAAAGAATCTGGCTACATTGTACTCACGAGGATTTGTATTAGGATGAATTTAAAGGTAGCAGAGTAAGGGGTTTGCCAGAGCAGATTCAAGGCAGCATGGTAGTCAAGTAGTCGTGTGCCTACTACTTGCTTGCTCGCTCTCCCCAGGGCTACAGCATGAGATAGCAAATTGTAGATAAGAAATGCAAGAGCAGTGCCCCATGTGGTGGAGAAAGGTGTGTGGTGAGGGAGTTTAAGGTTTTAGCCAAGGAATGCAAATGACAAAGAATCTGTAACTGTTTAACGACATGAGTGACATTCAGAAGAAACCTGGAACCCTGCATCGGAACAATGGGAAAGATGTCCCGGGTGCATGACCCTACCCATTAAAGGCTTCATCTTGTGGAAATACAAATCCATTTGCAGAGAGGTCTTGAAGTAAGAGAGTCGTTGAAGGGGTTCCCTGCTCAAAACAACAGACCGAAGAACTCAGCATCAGCCCGTAAAAGGCCAATGCAGCTGTGGCCCGACAGGGCAAGACTCCATCCTAAGATGTCATCAGAACTGTGTGACATTGTCCATGTGGTACTGGTTTTGTAACCTGAAAGATGCAGAAATGAGGGGCATCGTGGAGTCTTTCACCACAGAGAGCTGCTGAGGCCACTCAGTGTGTGGTAGGATCGGAGTTCCGGCAAGGAGGCAAAGAGGCCCTGAAGGTGAATCCCAGGTCAACATGGAGGCCCCCACGGAATGTCTGTGGAGGAATACTGCACGTGTGGACAGAAACCCACCTGAGAGGGTTGGCTGTGTGTATTACAGGCCGCAGAGCAGAGGAGAATGACTATATCATGGTCCCTTTGGAACGCAGAGGATTCCATCATGAGTCCCAGACAGCACAGTGAAACGGCATGCTCTTTCCTTCTGGGTTTTGATCTTGCATTGATCCAGGCTCTCCTTGATGTACCTCTATCTTTTCCTTGGAGGTGAGGATGTTTGCTGTGTGCTACTGAATATGAGAATCATATAACTTGATTTTGTACTTGATTTTTTTGTCTCCACTCTCAAACGAGACTTTGACGTGCCATACAGTGTCAGAACTCTTAAAGGTAGCATGGACTTTTGAAGGTGGACTGAGAAGGTAAGGCCTCAAAGTGTCATGTTGGAAGGCCCAGATGGCAAAGTGTGGACCTATAACGATTTATCCTGATGGTGAACTTGATGGGGTTTGTGGTCACCACAGAAGCAAATCTCTACACACATCTGTGAGAGATCATTTAGCTTAGGTTAACCAAGGTGGGAAGACACCCTGAATGTGGGTAGCACCATTCCACATATCAGGGTTCTAGAAATAATAAAATGGGAAAGAGAACCAAGAAACACCTGCTTCCTGCTTCCTGAGTGTGGGCACAATGTGATCAGCAGCCATACCTCTGTGGACAGTATCCCTGGGACTATGGCCCCAGATCACTGTTTGCTCCTTAAGTTGTTTTCATCAGGAATTTTGTTAAAGCAACAAGGCAAGCAAGGAATGCACCTTTATTTCTGTAACAGCCAGGTCGGGAAGCATTATCAGAAAGAGAAGATATGGAGAGACCGAGTGTGGGAACCAAGGGGCTAAGGATGGTACAGGCAAGACACAGTGCTCAGCCTTTAAGGAGGTAGTCAGGGTTTAAGGGACAGCCCAGCGGTGGCTGGTAGAACCAGGTGCTAGCTTTGCCGATCATCTCGGAATAACGACTCCAGGGTTCTGATCATCTTCCTGTGGCAGGCTTACCTCTGCCACCCCTGTCAATGTGCATCTCTTTCAAGTCATGCGGGAGAACGTGGCTCAGCTCTGCAGATTGCCACGCTATCACATAATGTCATTTCTATTTTGGGTGATGCTAAATTTGCTTACTAGGTTGAGATTGTGTTTGCCATATGCCTCCATGGTAAAGGTATTTTTTTTTCCTTCTCTGCGAGGAGGAATTCGTGGACCCATCCTCGGAGACCCTGGAAATACCATATTTCACAACATCATGTCACTCCGTGGGTTTAGCATTCACTCATTGCCTGGATTTACTTTGAGGCTCACAGATGCCTGTCATATACTAGCTGTACTCATGGCTCCTGCTTAAGTTTGTAGCAGTGTCCCAAGTTTGTGCTCCTTCTCACATTAGAGGCCTTACTTTGAGATCACTAGCATTCTGAGGGCATTTTAAGCCTTTCGATTATGCCACAGGTAACGATTTTGTGTGTGACAAAGCCATCATGTCTCTTTATACTTCCAGACGGATATTTGATCTCTTCAGAATGAAGATAAATTACAGACATTTAAATTGAGATTGTGTGTGTATGTGGAGGGGGGGGGTCAGTTTTGTAGATTTTAGTTTCTTTTTGTAAAGAAACCCATTAAGGGCATGGCTTGGGGCAGATAATGCTGTAAATGTAAATCAGGGTACAGTATGTATCAGCAGCTACTTAAAGCTGTTTATTTTAGATTTCTTGTGATGAGTTGTTTGAGCTGTTCATTCTGTGAGTCCCAAGGGTGAGGTGAACTTGACCCCACCTTTTGGCTAACACTGCAGAGCAGGGCGGGCCGGATGAGTAATGCCTGCGGCAGTTCAAGTCTCTGGCGACCCGTTCTGTACAGCTGTGTTGCTTGTTATTGGGAAACCTGGGCTTTAGATGTCAGAGGACAGCTGTGTCGGAGAGGTTTACAGCGGGGCTGGCTGTGCAGAGAAAAGCCAGCCACAGACAGTTTCTGCACCCACCGCCGCCCACCGCCACGCCCACTTTGTTTCCAGTACAAAACTGCAATCTCCAGGTTTGAGGTTCTTCCTTGAAGGGGCAAACAAAGACACTTTGGAAATAATGTGGAGGGAAAGGCTGGAAATTTGTTCTGCTGGATTCGGGGCTGCAGAGGAAAAGTCCTCTGTGCTGGTCACCAGGGCTTAGGCATAGGAAAGTTAGGTGTGTGTGAGTCTCTGCCACATGACTAGTGTTGTAAGAAGAATTAGGTAGAGTCCTGTGACTTCATGTGCTCCATGCTACCCTCTGCTTCTCCTCTCCCACTTCAAAATGCTCTTCTGCTTATTCGTCTGTATGGACCACATGAGTAAGGTCACAAGACAAGGGAAAGCATCCCAGTCTCATTTTTCATGTTTGTTTTAAGTATTTTGAGGGGAAATAGTTGTAGCAAGCCTGTGTCACCCTCACAGTTGCAGTAGCCTCAAATGTCCGCATTAAGACAGAGAAAAAGGAAGCTGTGTTCTTGCGGTGGGCACACATGATCACTCAGAAGGTGCTGAGGAAAAGTCAAAGGCTGTGTCCCGCCCGTTCGCTATGAACGTGCATCACGGTTCAGTTTGATTCATCAAGCGTCTCCATCCCTGTGGCCACCGTGTGATCGAGAAGCAAACCCTTGAGTCTGGATTTCGTTCCCCTTCAGCTTTCTCCTCCATATAATGGAGACAGTGGTTTTTATAGGATTTTGGGGGGTGGGGACAAATAAACGAGCTGATACCGTTAGCTACTAGAATGCCCCTATACCTGAGTACCCCTTTGCCTCTGCATTCTTTCCCTGAACCCCTTCTAGACTCTGTGAATACCTGAAATACATTCCCCAGTAATTAAATTTCGTACCTTAAGCTCCATCGTGCAGAACTGAAAACCCAAATTTTTCAAGTTTAGTCAAAAGAATGTATTGTTCTTTATAATCTTTAGTTTGAAGTAAAAACCAAAACAAGATAGAAAAGGTGTATTTAAAATAAACATCTTACATTTTGAAGCGTGTTTTACTTAACTCTTTAAATACATACCTGGAGACCGTGTTTTAATCATACCGGTATTTTTCTCTTGGGGCTCAAATGATCCGGCTTATTTCAAAGCCCCCTCCCACCCCTTTGTTTTCTAGTTAACCTTCAGTTCACGCCACATTGCAGAGTTTCTGGAGCTGAGACCTACAGAGAATCCTCTCCCTCTCCTTCCTTCCCACCACCTTCCCCCTTTATCTTTCCTTCTTTCTTTCTGTGGTGCTGGGTACTTAGCCCAAGGTTTTGCACAGGCTAGACAGATACCCTACCACTGAGCAATCCATTTTCTTTACTCTTGCCATCCATCTTTGAGTTAATAAAGGAATAAAACCTTCTCAAAAGTATAGCCACACATTTAAAAATTAAAATTTTTTTTATGTGCGTGAGTGTTTTGACTTCATGCATGTCTGTATACCACGTGTTTGCCTACTGCTCATGGAAAATGGAAGAGGGTACAAGGGAACTGGAGTTGTAGGCCGTTGTGAACCTCCATGTGGGTGCTGCGAACAGAACTTAGGTCCTCAGGAAGAGCTAGCAGTGGTCTTAACCAGTGAGCCAACTCTCCAGCCCCAAGCAGCGCCTCTTCACTGTAAAATGGTAGAACCTTAAAGGAATGAGTGGGCAAAGAAATATCTAATATTGCCCTAGCATGTGCTGTTGTCCTAGCATGTGCTGGCTGTTCATGCAAGGTTCCACACAATCACAGCAAGCATCCAAGGCCGGATTGACAAGAAAGTCGTTACTTCAAGTCATCTTGCCTCTTCTTCCGCCCTTGTCTGGGAAGCAGAATGAGCGGCTGTATAGACTTACACAGGTGGTGCAGCCGTGCGTTTGTATCTGAAGAAGTCTGTATTGTTTGGGCTTCAGCAGTTTGTAGAGACGTGCCCAAGTGCACTGATATGCACTTGGTCCCGCATGGAAACCTGTTTGATTCTGTTAGTGTTGCCGTCACGGGAGAGAAAGTGATTCCCAGAGGACTGGTCAGACAGTGGGATGGTTTTTGTTTTGGTTCTGTTTTTTTTTTTTTTTTTTTTTTTTCAAGTATCTGAAGAGTTGCATTTTCACGAATGCCCGGTTGAAGCATTCGCTGAGCAATCCCTTTGCTTTTGGCCGACACTGGAGTCTCCACAGATGATTTCCTTGAGCACTCACAAAGACTGTTGTGTAGGCGGGACATTCACGGAAATGCTACGTTAGCAAGCGGCAGAGTGAGATTCCAGCTCCTCGCTCTGCCCCTACACACGTGTCTCCTCTATGACACATGAAGCTCTCAAGGCCGTGCGGATCGCCAGCTCATAACGTAATGTTTTCCTTGAGACGGGGGAAAACGATGTTTACCTTTTGCTAAAGACTATTGAATACAACCATTTCATTTCTAGAAGATGGCTTGATAACCCCACGTGTACCCAGAGAGGTGTCCTCTTAGAGACACAGACACCTTTTTAAATAGAATGTCATTAGGTTTAGGCAGAACTCACCGCTGTGAGTCGTACACGTCTCGTGCTGCAGGAAACTGCTTTTCTGCTTGCTCCAGCCTGTCCCACCGCAGACTCAGAGCAACGTCAGTTCATCTGGAGAAGGGCGTTTCAGAGAGCTTCATGCATGCTCAGGTAAACTTTGGAGCGTGGGAGCTAGCTCTTACCCTCTGAGCATCAGATGCTGCAGTCTGCACTTTATACATTCCCCTCTGCGCCGCGCCAGGCTCTCAGGAGCTATCGTGTTGGGAGAAAGTGTTTATCGACGTCTATTTGTTTGTGTCATTGAGCTGTCGAATTGCTGTCAAGTTGCTGAGGTGGATATCAGGGATATTTAAGAGTCTCTGCGATTCTTATATCTTACATGGAACAGTGGCTGGGACATGAGCGTATGGCTTCAACTTCTTAAAGACAGAAATTGAGAAAAGCTACGGTGTTACTCGAAACGTTGGAGACTTGTTTTCTATCCATGAAAAGATCTCACATACACACACACACACACACACACACACACACCCTTTTCCTATTCTGTCTAACAGATGATGAAACGTAGCCATGCGTGATTAACTACAGCTTGCCGCGCTCGTGTTAGGAATGTGGCTGGAAACAATGGAGCCAGAACTGACCTCATTTCCGGAAAAATGCTCAAGCGCCGTTTCTCTAATAGAAAGTGCTAGAGAGGACATTTCCCTTTGTCAGATATATGAAAAGATGTTTCAAGGCTAAAGACCCGGAGCTGAGCACTTGTCCACTTCAAGAACAGTATCCACATACGTTTATGTATAGAAGACACGCTTCTGGTAGATAGGAAAGTTACAAAGGTTCGTGTTCCCATCCCAGTACCAACCATGACTGCCTCTGCTTAGCTTCCAGGATCAGAGGAAATAGGTCAAATTCAGGGCATACTGAAGCCTAACCCCGCCTATTCTATTTCATAAATGAAAAGCCCATGTTGGTTAAAATACGCTAGTCAGCAGTTTAGAGGTGTGTGTGTGTGTGACAACAAGAATCAAAGTTACAGGTTTTGTAATAAATCTTGTCTTCCATCAGTAAGTCTTGACTTCAGCTCCCAGAGCTCAGTGTAGTCTGACAGGCATCGGGGACATCTCTGAACTCAGACTGTTAAAGCAATGCGTTCCATTTGCAGGGACCTTTATGAGCTGTTTAACCTCACACAACCTCTGTAGTCCATAGCTTGTATCTCAAAAGGCCAAAAATTAATTGTCCTTTCCTGGGCGATGCCAACATGACCTCATGTAGTTTTCTAACAGTGCCTTGTACCTTAGTTCTCCCATACCAGTCAGGCAAGTAGGGAGCTGGCTGATTCACACAGGGCATTTAGAGAGACCCCGTGAACGCTCTGGATACCTGTTGATGGGCTCACAGTCGGTTTCCTGAGGTCGTCCGCCATCACCCTAACACGTGGTTCTATGAAGAGGAAGGGCCATTAAATAGGGCACTCTGCAGACTTGGTGACATAAGACGGATTTAACTTTGCTACGTCTAATACCCCACTGGGCATCTCAGCAGTTTGTTGATGCTGTTTGTGGAACCCATAAGTCACAGAGAAGCAGTTTGCATGTACTAGCATCCCTCCCACTTCTGGGGCGGTCTATGAAAATAATTCCACCTGCCCCCTTGCCACGGACATGGCTTTTTCTCTCAGAGACTAGCCTGGAATCACCCAGGTATCCCCAGGAATCCTGCAGCTGGCTACCCCCTGATGGCTGGGGATGGATCTGTGAAGCCTGATGTTTTTTTCTAATTTTACATGATTAAAATACATAATGATTATATCATATGTCTTGCTACTGTTAGTAAAAGGAGGGGATGAATTAAATGAGGACTTCCTTTATTCATTCAAGGGATAAATATTAAAGATGTATGGATATATATATATATATATATATATATATATATATATATACATATATATATATATATTTGTGTATATGTATGTGTGTGTATATATATGCACACACATATATATGCATATATGTATACATGTATGTATATGAATATGCACATATGCATATAATATATATACATATATTGCCATATAAGACCCGAGAAAAATAACATAGTGCCATAAACCCAGACCAGAGGAAATCACCATTTGATATGACTTGGGTTGAAGCTGAGAAATCTGAGGTTTGGATTTAATTTCAAACTCTCTCTCTCTCTCTCTCTCTCTCTCTCTCTCTCTCTGTCTCTCTCTTGTCTTATAGCCTTCTCCTGGATTTTTTCTGGTTTCTTTTCCCCCACATACATTTTGGAAAGGGTCGTGCTCTCCCCACCCCCATTCATCCTGCACGCATTCATTTATCCATTGTAGTTATAGACTGGATGTCTACTTCATTCTGCATGGCAGTATGACCAGAAGAGGACATAGCCTCAGTCCTCTGGATGCCGGTGCTCTGCTACCTTTCTTCTCCTGTCCTCTCTTACTTCCTCAGCTTTACTGTTTGAGGATAGCTCTCCCTGCTCAGCTCCTGTTAGTGGTGTTCCATCCCACAGAACCTGAAGAGGCTCATGCAATGTGTAGGAAGTCCTTGGTTATCAAAGGGCTGACGTCTCAAATTTTGGTGGCATGCTAATTATCTGTGCAAAATTTCTGAGATAATGTGACTGCTTCAGTTAGTAGTTATTAGCTAATGCTTGTAATAATCAACTTAACAAGAGGGGCTTTGCTTGTGGCTTATGGTTTGGAGAAGGCTCAGTCACCCTTGTTTCATCTGGGCTATAGCAAGGCTGTACTGCACGTGTGTGGCAGAGGACCTATCGACCTCACAGCTGGACAAAGATCGAGCTCCCTCAATCCTCATTTGTGCATACATGCCTCCTATGACAATAATCCTGCTAATGAGCCTCACCTCTTAAAGGGTCCACCACTTGGCAGCATCTCCAAGATGGGGCCATTGGAAAGCGGCCCATGTTCAAGCATCTCACACCAAATCTGCACGCACCGAATCCACACACGCTGAATGAGAGAAATAAGGGGTTTACTCAGTTGGTATGTACAGATGTACACAGAGAGTGGATCTGAAGAGATAGAGAAAGCAAGTTTTTACCATTTGTATTTTTTACTATTTGGACAAAGTACATCTGTGAAGGGAAGTGGCTGGACAAGCGGCCACCTGGCCCAGGTAAGTGTGTATTTGCACGCCGTAAGCAACAGGAGTCACCCCAGTGAAGTTTTGCTGTTTTTCTGGCTCAGCTCCAGGAGAATGCTTTTCCTCAACAAACGGAGGCTGCTGTTCATTCGTTCCTGGTGTCGTGCAGCTTATAACAGTCGATGTGCCGAAAGCATATTCCTAGGTGGTACATTCGCGAATCCTTCATTAGTCAACTTTACAAAGTACCCTCAGGGCTGTTTCGGTGTTTGATCTGAATAAGCAAGGACACTGGGTTGGTCAAGTTCACTTGTAAAACCAACCATCACAGCTCACCGCTTGTCAATCAGGCATCCATAACACCTCTCTGCAGGCCACACCCAGTCTCCATATAAAGACAGCAGGAAGGCCATTCTTCCACAGGCCTCTTTGCAACGGTACGGTACAGCCTCCAACCCAGAATAGGCTGGCCCTTTCCTTGAAAGAAGGTACAGAGGTTCCTGACACAGGCCTTTCCCCTTAACACCGTGTACTTTGAATTCTGTGATATAAAGGTGAATACTAAAAGTCTCACAACATGTGGTGAGGAGGGAAGAGAACAAAGAAATATGCACTTAGGTCTTTTTATTCCTGTCTACTACAGCAGAATGAGAAACGCTCACAGCAATTGTAGCGACCATATCTGCTTTTACACTGCTGGTACTTAGGGCTACTTTCTCTCACCATCCGTTGCAAATCCTTACCACCAAGCCTGGCAGATGGTCGTGGCTCTTTGCCTGTAGGGTGATCTAAACCTTTTATAAGGTCTAAGGCAGTGGTTTCCAATCTTCCTGATGCCGGAACCCTTTAATACACTGCCTTATGTTGTGGTGACCCCCCTGCCCCCCACCACCACACAACATAAAATTATTTCATTGCTGCTTCATATTGGGAATTTTACCACTATTAAGAGCTGTAATGTAAGTATTGGGTTTTCTGATGGTCACAGGCTGAGAACCACTGGTCTGAGGCATTGGCAGCACTGCTGGGGTTGTTAATTGTCAGTTTCCCATGGACTTCAGTCTCGGGGGTATAGCAGCACCAGGTGATGTCCTGAGGTTTCTGCCTTCCAGATCTTTTTCTCCTACGTCATTTGTGTAGATAACACACAGGTGTCTGACTTATTTATTATGATAAGGACTAACCCAAAAGTTACAGATGGCCTTTACTCACTTAGAGGAACAGGACAAACAAGAGACAGACAATGGTCCAGACTCTGCAGTGTCCCTGTTTCCCTGAGGAAGAGAACCCAGGAAGAGCCACGTGACCCAGCTGGGATGGGGGATACTTATATGCAGGTGAGGTGTTCTAAGCACAAGGATTCTGACTCTTTAAGGGCCTTTCGGCTGCAAGAAGGATGACAGGTGAGCATGTATTGGATCACTGCAGAGGATCCTGCCTTGGCTGAGGCCCTGAGGTTAACTGTGGTGAAGATGCATTTGGACTAGGACTAGAAATATTTGTACGAGTATGATTGGCTCAGAAGTTGGGGGAAGCTCAAGTCTTTGATGCAGTTCTTTCTAGAAAATGTCAGTATACAGAGTCTTTGTATGTTTGGGGGATGTAGGGAAAAGCTTTTACCCATGAGCAAAGCTTTGCAATTGCTTGTGGCTGCATTGGACTTGGAGCTGGATTTCTCAGGACTCAGCCATGCCCTTCCTGGCTCTGAGGATCCATTGCCATTGCTCTGAAGGCCATTCTTGGTTGTCAACTTGACTACATCTGGAATCAACTAAAACCAAAGTAGCTGGGCACACCAGTGAGGCATTTTTCTTAATTAAGTCATCTGAAGTGGGAAGACCCTTTAATCTGGTTCTTTCAAGGTGTGTGAAGATTTTATCCCACATCTGGCAGCCTCTATTAAGGCTCGTGCTGTATATAAGAAGCTCATGCTCTTTGCCTGCATGTCTTCACTGTGGCTGGCAAGTCCTTCCCTTCACTGTCGTTAGAACCTGCTTCTCTGGGATCCTAGCATATCCTGATGACCAGTTGAGATCTCCAGCCTCATGGACTGAATGATTACTGTATTCTTGAACTTTCCGTTCAGAGACAGCCATTGTTGGACTAGCAGAACCATAGCCTATAAGGGATTTAATATATATAAAAATAGTTTATATTATTTATACTATATAACATATAGCATTTATTTTCTATAGGTAATATGTAGTTAGTTATTTGTGGATTTAATATATATAGTAATGCTATAAAACTCAAAGTCATGTAACTCCCATTCTCATCTACTGACTCAGAGGCATGCCCTCCCCCACATATACCCCTGAGTGGTTGAGTGACAGTTATAACTTCCAGGCTGACATTGTGTTTCCTGGCAAAACACTGTCCTTTTGCTACTAAGAGCTCTCAGGGTCAAAGCACCAGGGCACATGTTGGAGGACAGAGGGAAGAGCCTACTGGTGGTATACACTGAGAAGCAATCACAGATGGGCCATCCCCTCCCCCCACTCTTGGTCCTGGCTCATAGAGAAACACACATTTATTAGGAAGTAATTAGATTGTGACCAGCACATACTAGGTTCTCAAGAAATGCTGACAAAAACTTCCACAAGTCAGTACAAACCTCCAGTTGCTCTGGGAACCAGTTCCCGGTGGTTGTGATTGTTTACGCCTAATTGCCAAATTGATACTATCCGGAGTCGCCTGGGAGACAAGCCTCTGGGCACACCTAGGAGAGATTATCGGCCATAGGTTAGCTGAAGTGGGAAGATCCATGCTAAAAATGGGTGGTACCAAGCCTGGAGCTAGGTCCTGGATTTCATACAAATGAGGAAGCCAGCTGGGCACATTATTTATCTTCTGCTTCCTGACTATGGATACAATATGAGCAGCTGCCAAAGCTCCTGCCCAGTAACTTCCTGCTCCCTGCCACAGTGACAGCACTCTAGAATCACAGGCCAAAATAAATCCTTTGTTGACCTGCTTGTGTCGGACAGCAGTGGGTACATTTGTAGCAGATCTGCTTGTGTCCGGACAAGTATCTGGACAGCAGTGGGTACATTTGTAGCCGTTTGCTTGCATTTTTAGAAGCTAAACAACCATGTGCATGGCTGTTGGTGTATGCGATAATCTCAGTGACTGGGAGGTAGAGGTAGAGACCATGAGTTCAAGACCAGCCTAAGCAACATAGTTCGTTAGAGGACAAACTGAGGCACATGAGATCTTATCTAAACAAAACAAAACAAAACAAAAAGTCAGAAACAACAAAGTGAATTAAGTTATTTGCCATATGAAGCAACATTGGTGGTAAGACACACACTTTTGCATTTTTGTGTGTGTTTTAGGTTTCCACAAGGAAGGGAATTAAAAAGAAACATTTATTTTTTAATATATATGTGTGTGCATGCCTGAGTGTATGTGTGTACACCATGTGTGTGTGAAACACCAAGGGTCTGAAGAGGGTATGAGATTCTCTGGAACTGGAATTACAGGTGGTTGTAAGCTGTCATGTTTGTGTAGAGAACTGAACCCAAATTCTCTGCAAGAGCAGCAAATACTCTTAATTGCTGAGACATCTCTTCAGGCCTCACAGGAAGAAATTTAATATAAGCATGAAGTGTGTGCATTGTATAGTTTTGGTATTTGAATGTCTAGAGATTTGAAGAGAATAATTAAGTAGAAGTTTTATAAGAGATGAAAGTTTATAGCAGTTATTTATATTTGTCATAATTACAAGAAAGCCAGTAAAAATCCCCAAAGAGTAAAAGTCCACCCTTTTGTCTGTCCCATGACCTGAGTGCCTGTCCCTCCATATATGATGATCTGCCCTTTGATTTGACTCTGGTTTTTATGATTCTCTCTTAAAGATCTTTTTTGTTTAAGTTATACTTTTAAAGTTTGTGCTTTTACCTAATCCTAGAAAAATATTCTTAAGTTTAGAATATGGTCTGACAAGAATCATGTTTACAGAATATGTGTTATGTGTTATCTGCATACTCACAGACCACCCCATACACTTTATATTTTTTTCCTTTTTATTCTATTACCTTTGTGTTCTTAAATTTTGCTGCAGCTGCCACCCCCCCCCCAACTTCATTGCATGGCAGTGAGATATACGGATCATGCACTGTAATGGTCCAGCAGTCTCCCCAAAACAGACAAATCTGCTGCTATTTCAGATATCCGCCTCACAATATCAGGAATCCATTTCTGCACAGAACTTTATATTTATTGAGCATATTTTCAAAGCTTATTGAAGTTTCATAAGCTGGGGAAAGTGGCTAAGTTAGGTAATGGGCTACTTTGATTTATCTGTGTTTGTTGTTTACTTTCCTGAGTAAGAGGTAAGAGCTGTGCTTCTCACTTCCTCGGATCTCCAGTGTCTAGCAAATTAGAAATGCAGTGATAACCAGAGTTCTGCAATATGTAAGAGAAGAAGTGGATGGAGATATAAGGGAGGTCACTAGTCTTGAGATTCCTAAGCGTGTGTAGCAAGCAAAGGAAACCACTGTAATCCTCTGATGTTTGCTTTAAATGTGAGAATACTTTGGGCTAATTAAATGTTTAATCCCAATAGAAGAGATTCATTTCCAGCCCAAGGAGGACTTAGCATGTCACATTTTTCACAGTCCTCCAGAACCTCAGAAACAAACAACAACACATTGCTTTATTGAAGGTTTTAAGCATCCTGTCTTTCTTGGCTTTGGGCACGGCAGTAACTGCTGAAAACTAGGTGACTTAAGATGCAGCTATCTCTCAGATCTAGATGCTGAGAAGGCTAAGAGAATAGTTTCCTTCTGATGGCCCTGCACCAGGCTTTGCTGGTGTGTGGATTCCTGCTTCCTTTTCTTACATGGCTGAAGTCCTCTGATCCTAATTATCTCCTGAAGACCACAGCCCACCGTGAAATATAGAATACTGGGGATTAAAGCTTTACTCCATGGATCTTCAAGGCACACAAGCATTCAGACCACTGTCTACCAAAGTATGGCGGTGGCCCTGTTAGTTCTATGGGCTCAACCAGTCTACCGTTCTTCCTAATAGGGAAGGTTTAAAATTAGACATTTTTTTTGTTCTTATAAAGGCCAATGAGAGGTTAAAATTGAAAGTAATTGCCGGTTTTCTTATTTCCAATTTCTTTTCATTGTGTTAACATGATGGATCTAAAAGGAAATTAACATACCTAATCACCCACTTCTCGTACTCATGAACCACAGTTACGTAATTTAACATGTCCAAAGCCTATCTCACCATTTTATTACGTATTAGGTAGCTATGCCCTAGACTTGGAACCAGGGACACACTGTTCCTCTCACCACCACCCAGAGTCAGTCAGTTAATTAGCCCTGGAGTGTATACCTAAGTAAGTATTCCTGTGCCCAGGTTTTTCTTAGCATCTCTTATATTCCTGACTTTTAAAAAGTTATTTCTTAAATGCATCCCGTTATCCTATATGGCTCATCCCCCACCCCCAAACATTAGCTGTCATCAGGTGAGTGAGGTGCTCTAGGAATTCACAGCACACATACTAGAGTTGGAGGCATTCTGTAACTGGGTCTCTCGGATGTCTGATGACACCGGCCCCGTTGCTACCTTTTTTCGTAAGCTCTAGAAACTAGCAATTATTTGTAGTACCACACCTGTTCTGTGCTGTACCCATACCTGTGCCTTCTCCTGTCGTGGTCCCTCTAGAAATTAAACCCACCTACTTCATTTCCTGATGTAAGATTCAGCTCAGGCATCATTTATGGAAATGGTTTCTGATCTGACCCTTCTCTGTTTCTTGTACTGATCTCCCGGGGTTGGATTCAGTGTAATCAGACACTCGTTGATTTTGGTGTTTATTAGGGTACTTGAGATGTGAGTCTATGCTCGATCAGTGGGTGACCTATGATTCCTACCATCCTTCAACTCCTACCCCCAAAGGAGTAACAAATAAAATGAAAAGAGACTATCTACCAATGAGAGACCAGGTGCTATTCTAGTAGTTTGGAATACATCAATGAACAGCCAAACAAAATTTCCTGTTCTTGTAATCAATTCCCTTTTGCAAGAGACATCAAAAGAGAGTGAAATAATAATGAGTAGATGAAATAGGGTATTAGAAAGTTACTGAGTAGCACAATGAAAATATTTCATATTTTCATTTCATAGCGTAGCCAGCTAGGTTACTCCGAATTCAGTTCAGTGGAGGCTGGAAAATGGCAGAGTCAAATGCTGTATTGCTTCATTTATGTGACATGACAAAGGTGAACCATTTGTCATTCTGCCGGGCATAGGCGGCACCAGCATGCGGAGGTCAGAGAGGTCAGGAAGGGTGGGTCACATAGAGTTTCTTCGAACTTTGACCTTTATGTAGATGGTAGGAATGTTGCGCCTTTGAGTGTATGTGTGAACTGTGATTTGGTGATTTGAGGCCAGACTGTAGGTGACACAGGCTAGCCAGTTAGGGTTTACTTCAGTGTCAGGTGGGAGATAACGGCTTGAATGGGGGTGTGGTCACGTGGAAAGTTAGATGTGTCCAGCTTCTGATGGCTTTATAAGTTCTGGGAAAGAGGATTTCACAATGGTTTGTTGAGATATCTGAGTCAAGAGGAGTCATGGATGACTCTGGAATCCTTCCTCCTCCTCCTCCTCCTCCTCCCTCCTCCTCCTCCTCCTCCTCCTCCTCCATCACATGCATCTGACTGCTCCTCAGTCTTGTCTGTCCACATCAGTCTTCAACCCCTGCTTGTTTCTGACTGGCATCCCTGGCCTCAATCAGTTCTTTCCACAGGAGGGAAGATCCTTCTGAAATGTTAATCTGTTTATAACCACCTTGAAGTCATATTATCAGTCTCTTTCCTGTTGTGGTCTGATTAAAGAGTCCAAAGTCCGCAGCAGGCCCACCATGCGCATCCTCCGTGTGCCTTCCATGTGCACGTTCCTGTCTCTTACTTCTGAATGTGTTAAAGGATCGTCAGTTCTGGGAGAGCACACACTCTTCCTTTCCATCTTGCCTGTTAGTGCATTACAAGTGTGCCCCTTGTCAGTAAGAGCCTCTTCTGCCCTCGATTTGACATGGAGTCACCCACTCTGATACATTTGCTCTTCTCTTTCCTGTGGTCCTGGAGTTCGTGCCCAGTGTTTCCTCTGTGCTTGTGACCCGCCACTGCCCCTGCTGTGAACACACAGGAGAAGAGCCGGGATTGTATTTTTCCAATCATCCAGGATAAGTCCCACATAGGCGCACACCAACTTTTAGGCAGCTGGGACATTGTGCAGTAGTGAACATGAGCCTGTTGGAAATGGCAGTGCTGTCTTCTGCGCCAGCAACAGTAGTGGAAGTGGAGGAAGCGTGTGTTTGGGGCCCTGACAGGGCATGCTCATCTGGCTGGAAAGAGTTGGTGTCAGTGTAGTTGTCATGGAGAGTTGAAGGCCACAAAAGAAGGAACACTGGCAGAAGAGGGCGGGGCCAGAGCACAGAGGCATTTCCACATCAACGTTTCCCCTCTCCTACCCAAACAGTGAAGAACTTATCGGATACTTAAAAAAACAAACAAGCAAAACCCCAGAATCCCAAATAGATTTGTGTCCTTTTAATTAAGATGCACTTTGTTCCTATTCTCCTGAGAATCCGGTTGTAGGGAGTGCAAGACAATCTGCAAAATCGAGCATATTTCTGTTCTTTCCAGGAAGCGACACAATGGGAGATATAAGGGTTCCCTCCCATTGAAGAAATGGTTGGAAATGTTATAGCATGAAGGAAAAAAATAGTTCAGTGCGGTCAACTTTCTAAAAAGGGATGTCACAGACCCCCACAGACCCGTCCAGGGGCTCTGGCCCAGACCATTGATCTCACCTGTGCCCAGCTTTCCTGGGGCTGGGGGTGGGGGTGGGGAGGGATGGAGGCAAGTGTGGTTACAGAGTGAAGAGGCCACAGACAGCCGGGAGGGCTTCTCCAGTGTCTTTGTCTGTAACTCAAGCTTCAGCTCTGGTCTCCTCAGCAGCTGGAAGACTCCTGTGTTCCAAGTCCCCCCCTAGTAATAACAGAAGCGAGCAGCCAGAAGCAAGGGAGCAGCTGGAAGCAGGGGAGCAGCCAGAAACAGGGGACAGCAGAGCAAGGAGCAGCCAAAGCAGAGAGCGTGGGCGTGGAGAAGGTCTCAGTGAGTGTGATGTCTATCTTCCCAGCTGTGCAAGACACAACACCAGTAACTTCCCATTTAGGCTTTGGTCTCCCCAAACACTCTGCTCCATCAGAGGAATGTACTTCTGAGAGAAATATAAAGGGAGTGGAATCAGAAGAGCTGGAGTGAGAGGCCCTGTGGGGCCGAAGGGTGAGCACAGGTACAGTGGGCTGGGTCAGTCACATGGGCACCAGCAGAAGGAACTTAGTTCTAATTCCTTAGGCTACAGGGAACCTTGCTGCCAGGACCAGAAGCCCTGAGGTAAGGCAACTCAGTTACCTCAGCTCTGCCCGTCCCTCTGGAGCAGCTTACTTCCCCTCCGCTCACTTCTGCTCTGCTCCTTGTGATAGGAGCTCTTTGGCTATAGACATGGCATGCGCATTGGAAGGATGCATCTCTCCATGCCTCAGCACCCAGACAAATAGCCTGAGGGGGATTAGAGTGTCACTCCACTCTAGGGGTTGATTCTGAGCTCGCGGAGACATTGATTCTCCCTCAGGAGAGAAGGTAGCGGTGAACAGAGTTCTGACGAGAGAAGTAGTAATAATGGGAATGGAGAAGGCTGAGGAGGATGAGAGTCAGTATGGACAGAAAGCAGCACTCACGTACATCATGAGGGAGAGGGTGGCTGGAGGCCAGCTGTGAGATGAAGCTCGGGTGAAGAAGGAGGACTTCCCTTAAGGGAGATGGGGTGCAGAAGGGGAGGCAGGGGTGACTAGATAACTAGAGTACCGTAAGACTGAGAATTATCTAGAAGTCATTTGATTTTGTTGTTGCTGTTTAAGCCAATGGCATCAATATAGAAGTCACCCACAGAGATGCTACAGCTGAGGAGATGGGGCAGAGTGGACATGGGAGGAAAAGAAGCATAGGATGGAGATAGAAGAGAGAGAACGTCATATCTAACAGGCGAGGAAAGGATGTAAGCCAGCAGCAGAACCTGGGAAGGTATATGCTTAGGTACACAGGTGCAAAGTTTTAGTTTGCTAAAACTTGTCTCATTCAAATAATAAATTGTTTTGACACAACATAGTCCCCCTGGCACCATTGGTCTGCTGGAAAGTCTATTTGTTTTAGGAGAGTGGTTTGGTTAAATGCTTCTACTTTGCTGATTTTTACTGCAAGAGTGTGGAGGAGAGAAGGAAACTGGGTGGGAATACCAACCGTCCAACTCTGCTGCGACCAACAGGGACAGAGAATGACTGTCAGGCTGCTATGAATCTGAAATTGGGAGAGATTCGCTTCCTTCAAAAATGAGTCACTTCAATACAGTGCCCTGGAGGCTGAAATCACAGTGTGGTGACTAAGGAATTAGTTGCGATTAATTATCTGTATCACGTATATGTATCAAAGTAAGTACCGGAGAATGTTTGACTTTGGCGGTAAATGAAAAAAACAAATGTGATAGGGTGTCTAGGTTTGAAGGGAGTGAACTTGTCAATCCTCATTGGAGGTTCCATGAAAATGTAAGCGGCTTCGAGCAGGGGATAAAGACAGCTTAAAGATATGAAATACAGAGCTGGCAATAAGTGAGCAACGAGGCAGAGGAAGGGATCAAACTCCGGGGGAACGAGCTGAGTTAAGAGAGAGACAGAAAGTGGGTAGAGGTTCAGAGAAATCAGAGAAATGTTGAAGTGGAAAAACCGAGCGCCGTTCTCAGGAAACAGAAGGTCATGTGTCAGGGGGTAATGATGTGTCTGAAGGCTCAGGAGCAGTAGGACAGGGATCAGGGGAGGGAGTGGTCCATGGGGAGTGGAGGAGTTGGCAGGGCCATGTTTCTCTCAGACAGATTTGAAGTATTAGTGAAGAGGGACAAATGGCTGGGCTGTGTTTCTGTCAGGGCCACTACGACATTGCAGAGGCTTTCAAACCTCAGCGAGTAGAGTTGATTCGGATCACAGAGACACAGGTAAAGGGTGGAGGGTGATTATAGAGACCAAAGACTCAACAGTGGTGAAAGGAAGGGCCACGTAAGGATACAATGTATCTGGGCGCAATGTATCAGTATTTGTCTTAGTTTAACAAATACATTCCAAGCAATAATGTATAACAGGCTCAGTGAGATATCTGAAATCCCTGTGAGCTATATGGCCAGAGACCCGTGAGGGTGTGGGGCAAGGCACACAGAGATGGTTGTGAATCACGGTATAAATGCATGGCTGCTTGTTTATTGTCAGTTATTGTCAGTGTAAGCTAAGTGATCTGACTTTACCCCAAAGCCCATGTGTTTGCTGAGTCCATTCTCATTTAACGAGCATTTCGTTAAATATTTGAAATTTGCTGTAGAGCTGGCCTCGTGGCAGAAGTCTATACGCCTAGCAACTTCAGGACTAAGGCACTAGGATCACAAGTTCAAGGCCTGCCTAGGTTACAAAGAAGTTCAAGGTTAGCCTAGGAAGCTTGGCAAGACCTTATCTCAAAATAAAGAGTGGAAAAAAAAAGGGGGGGGTGGGGTTGAGGACATGGCTCAGTGGCAGAGTACTTGCTTAGCTCTGAAACCTTCCCACGCCCTATTTTCTTTAAAAACAGAACCATTAAAAGTCACTTTTAAGACAAGGAAATTTTAAAAAATGTTTCGTTCCCTTCATATATATATATATATATATTGTTTAGACCCCCTTTCAGGAAACTTTCTTAGACTTCCGTACTGCTGGTTAGAATGATATGATTGTTTGAACCCCATCTGAACCAATGTGACCCCACCCCTTCCCTTGTCTTTAGAGGTATCCATAATAGCAGAGTTTTAAAAGCAGTTTGTGTTTCCATCCCGGAAGAGCCTCTTTGGTGAAGCTAATATATACGTCACCGTAGTTTCCTTTGAACTCTCCTAAATGAAATTAATGCAAGCGCTGATGTAGCAGGGGCTGGTATACACAGCCTGGGTCACTCCTTAAGCAAACGCTCTCTCAAGAGCAGCATTGAGGGCTGGGACTCTCACTGTAATGAATGTGTCCCACCGAACAGCTGGATTTACTAAGCTGCTGGGTGCATAGCTTTGGCCCACTTCCCTGCATGCACACACCTTCCTTCCCGCAGGGCCCTCTCAGCAATTGTTGAAGTGGCAGACATCATCAACTGATAAGATAAGAAGCACGTGCCCTCGCTGCCATCTGCAGGGTCCTCTCCTGGCCTGCTGACGCACACAGCCCTCCCCTGATGTCAAAGGGCTGATAAGTAGCTGTTTGGCTTCCATCCTAAAGGTTGGGCCAGAGCAGTGAGAAGACTCTGTCTCAAAAGCAGCTCTTCTGGGGCTTTTCTTTTCTTTTTTTTCTCCTCTTGACCAGGCTAGATTCCTGTCTGTTTAAATGCTTTAGTGTTATTTATGAATTATTCGGCAGGAATTGGTTTAGCAAGGATACACCCCCATCTAGTACACATCCTTTGATTTTTCTCTTGCCACTTGTAAGGCTTGAATTGTTGTGTGTGTGTGTGTGTGTGTGTGTGTCATGTGTGACTGTGATTAATCTAATGAAAGAGTGGTTTGTGAGTTCTCATTAAAAGAAACAGACCCACAAGTTTTCTGAGATTGGTGAAGGGAGGGACAGTCTGATCCACACCAGTATCGCTTCAGCTGTGTTCGCTCCCTGACAGTGTCTAGCAATTAAAGTAGTGACCCCCAAATCATCTGTCTTCACACTCAGCGCACTCAGAGATTCAGGCTGGGTACTGCGTAGTGCAAAGTGCCAGGAGATTCTCTTTGCCCTTTCCTGGTTGTTAAGCTGGAACCAGAATTTCAGAGGTGATGGGTGGAAATAAAGGAAGTGGAAATGTCCTGTTTGTGTTTCAATCTCTTGATACAGAGAGATGAGCTTAATTCCCGGAGGTCTTATGCTGCTTCCTTTGAACATGGTTCAGCGTGCGCTGCTCTGATACTTGGATTCCATTTATTTCAGTTCCTGGTTACCCGGAGAGTTGGACTCACTGCTCAAAGGGAATGTATAGTTCTCTGCCATGGAATGGGGTGGGGGTGGGGGGGGATGGATGTTTGAGAGCAGCAGGGGACCTCCGAGGGAGGGATCCAAATGACTCAGCTCTGTCAGGAGAGGAAGATGGAAACTCCATATAGCCTGGCATGACTGTGTGTTATATCCACAGTCACAAAATACAGGAATACAACGAGAAGAGATCTCACGCCAGTGTCAACCACTCTGGCCATTCCATGCTGTCTGTAGAAGATGTACTGCCTATTGGGCATAGAAAGGTTTTTCATGCTGATGCATGATTTGATGTTCTAGTGATGTCCTAGAGTTCCTAACAGAACGTCATGATGCTTGTGGTCCCTGTGTCTGCATTTACACTGACAAAGACCTCAGTTAGAAAATATCACCTGTGTACATGTGCTTGGTTGAGAGAGCAAAGCTGAAAGTTGCAGATCAGTTCCTCTGGGCTTAAATGACTAATGTACCTTAATGACACTTCTCAAGTGACACATCTCCATTCATAATGCAGCTCTCTGTTTGGTGAACCCAGTGTCACAAGTGTGCCTTAGCAGAGACCAGACCAATGAAGTTCCTGGAAGTAACAGGTCATGGTTTCTTTCTTTCTTTTTTTTCTTTCTTCCTTCCTTCCTTCCTTCCTTCCTTCCTTCCTTCCTTCCTTCCTTCCTTCCTTCCTCCCCTCCTCTTTCCTTCCTCCTCTCTCTCTCTCTCTCTCTCTCTCTCTCTTCTTTCTTTCATTCCCTCTTGAAACACTGTTGAATGCTGATTGTGGTGATGTAGAAGTTCCTTATTACTACATTTGCATTCTGTGCTTGCAGACTTCCTTAGTCACTTAAATATATTTGTAACTTGGGAATAAATCCTTGCTGTAGTTTTGTCTCATTTATAGCTAGATGCATGCACAGTACGTGTGATCATTGGTCTATAGACATGTGTCCCAAGAAGCTAGTGTTTCTAGCAAGGGTGGGGGGGTGGTAGTATTCTGTTTGCGATCCAGAGTGGGGATATCGACTTACTGGGGATGTCTGGGCTCTGGAATGAGAAGATGGATGGGGCTAGTTTCTGCTTTCAAAGGTTATGATAGCGGAGACAGACCCAACTTGGTGTTTAAGGAACCAATGTGCAGTGTGCCCATGCGTATTGATACTCTCTTAGCAGAAAATGGGGCTGGGCACGGTGACAAGTGCCTGAAGTTCTAATGTTTGGGAAACTGAGGCAGAAGGATCTAAGTTTGAGGCCAGTCGCTATGTAGGGAACTCCCTTAATAAGCAAAACAACAACAAAAGTCATTTTCTAAAAATCAAGTCCTATTTGAAAAACTTTTTTGAAAGTGCCATATTTCTAAAGATGCTAACACAGTATGACATGCTGGGCTTAGGTAGATGCTGTGTGAAAACACAGGGCATGCTGTCATGTGAGCTGACTCAGCTTCCCGACCATTTTCCCGAGTGGCCGGCACCGTCTTCGGGCAGTGAGAGCCCTGAAGTCTCATGTTTGCATGACGAGAGCCAGACCAGCTTGGTGCACCTCAGATCGGCAGACTCATTTTCTAGTTGCTAAAAAGGTTATTCTGGAGGCTCAGGAGGTGGCTCAGAGGGGACAGTGCACCTTAATGAGGAGAGCCTTCAGATTTCAGCACCCCTAAGAATACTGGGCAGGCATAGCACCCTTCCGGTTATCCTGAACCTGAGAGGCAGAGATGAGGAACCATCTGGCTACCAGATTTGGCAAGTTCTCAGTTGAAGAGTAGAGATTCTGTCCTCCACAGTATGCACCCATGTGTACACACACACATATCCACATGCCTACCCTCACTAAGCCTACACACATTTGCAGACATGTGTGGAGTGCACACTTGCACACCATAGACCTCATTTGAAAAAGAAGTTCACAGTTTCCTTTCAAGCACCTTTAGAAATAAACTTGATTTTTCAGAAAAAGGAGGACTAGCTAAATTGTGTCCCATGTAGACATCCTGATACCCGGTCCTTTAGGATGGAACTCTCTGGAGACAAGCCCTTTGAAGAGGTGATATGGCTAAGGTGAGACGTGTAGGGAGGGGAGGTTTTCTATCTAGTCTGAGTGTATTCTAAAGGTGGCCCTTGAAAAGCTAATGGCCCTTTTAGAGATAAGGTCTTGCCTTGTATCCCTGGCTGCCCAGAACTAGCTATATAGACCAGGTTGACCTTGAACTTGTAAAGATCCACAGGTCTCTGCTTCCTGGGTGCTGGGATCAAAGGCACACGCCGTCACATTGACCTCTTGTTTTGTAAAGCCAGTTCGAGGTTAAACTCTACTTAAGTCTCTGCTGTAACTCCCCCAGCTTCCCTTTCTCTGAAGGGCCTCGTGTGTGGATAGCCCGTCCTCAGAAGTCCTTCCTGCTTTATAGCTATTGTCTTCTCCAGAAAACACAACCTTTTTTGGTTTTCTATTGTTTCCTTTGACTCAAACAGGGAAAAGTGAATGCACTTCATGTCTTCAGGGTTGCCTTCTCATCCTTCCGCATGTTAATGCCCCCACCTCCAACCTCAAGCACCCACACACGGAGAAAGGAAACCAGAATGTGAGCATCCTTCTGTGTTTGAAATCAGTTGCTGGCCCCAGTTGGGGCAGCATTGAAGAGTCTGAAGAGGACAAGGATGCTTCTTCCCAGACGGAAGGGCATGTCCCAGAGATGCGGTGAGGAGGAACCCTGGGCTTAGAGAGTTAGCAGGCGCCTTTGGAAAGCAACGGTGGCGTTTCAGAGCTTTTGCAAACAGAAATGACGACGTGGGCCGAAGGCAAAGCTGATGGCAGAGCATGTGTGTGTTTTCATCTTTGGAGCGATGCCAGAGGTATGTCTGCTGGCAGCGCCAGAGGAAAGAAACTCCCCAGAGTGGAAGTCTGTCCTAGTGATCAGGTGACGGGCCTAGGATGGGGTCAGATCCTTCTGGCTCCACCTCCTCAGAAAAACCCCTGCTCTGTGGCTTAGCCTTGTCAGTATCCTGGTAATTTGTGGTACCAGCTAGAGGGTTTGCGGGCTTTGTGCACAAGTTAAAGGTTCTTTTTAATAAAAACGGCTACATTCTGAGTAAACTCCTTTTTAGATTGCTTGTGGATTTGATCTATATTTACAGCAAGCTTATTGTCACACTGTCTTATTACAAGGGGACTTCCTACTGAAGCCCAGAATCGCTGTTAGGCAGTCCAGAATTATTGCCGCCTGGATTTGACTGGCTCGGCTGTCTACACTCTACATGTCATTCAGTTTGAAAAGTAAGGCCAGTTTCATCAAACTGAAGTATTAACCCTAGAGAGGAGGCGGCCCTAGCCCAACACCAAAGTGTTATTAATCATCATACATAATTTTTGCTTTTGTTTTGTCTGGCTTTAAAAAAAACAGCTGCTCTTAGGAACAAAAGCCTGGACAAGGAAGTGAAGGCTGGAGCTAGAGAGTCGGGCAGGCTGGGTATCCCACAAAAAGATGCACTTGTGTCCTGGATGCATAATCTGGGAGTGCTGCCCTATTTGAAAAATGGCATTGGCAGATGTAGCCAGGTGTATTCCCCTGAGGTCACCAGAGATCACTGGAGAGGCTGGCAGACAGTGGCTTCAGAGGAGAGGTGGAAGTGTTGTGGTCCCAGGATTAAGAACTGAATTCCCCTCAAAGTCCAGCCTCAGAGAGACAACGACATCCATTGTTTTTAGCTGGGCAGCCTGTGGTAATTTGTTATGGCAGCCACAGGAAAGGAGAGTAATTGCTCATTCCAAAACCCCACCTTGATGTGCCAATGATGTGTCTAGGCTAGACTCAAACCCAGGCTCCACCAGTGACTGCCCAGTACTCTTGGGCAGGTCACTCTGTGATCAAGAACTGTGTGAGGACTTGCATCAGGAGAGGGGACTAGAGTGGCCACCCTACGTGCCTCTGGGGTTTTGTTATAATCCTATGAGGTGAGGTATTCCGTAGAACTTCAGGGGAGCATCGATAAATCTCCCCTGCAGAGTCCAGAGTGGTGTTTGCTTAGCCCATACCATTTGATCAGACTTAGCTCATTTGAGCAGCTATAACAGAATAACCTTGGACTTGGTGGCTGATGACCAAACCTTTCTTGTATTCTGAAGCTGGGAAGTCCAAGGGCAAAGCCACCTGGACAGAGTCCATGCCCCTGCTTGATTCAAAGGACCTGCTTCATTCAAAGAAGCTGCCTTCTTGTTTCCTTGATGCAGGAAGTTCTGTGGGGGCATCTTTCATTAGTCCTGTCCATGAGAGCTGCACCTTCAAAATCAAGTCACCCCTAAAGCCTCCCTCCTGACGTCATCCTCGGGAATTAGGTTTTAACATATGCATTCTCAAGAACAGAACATTCAAATTGTGGAGAATTTAAACACAGTGACGTCAGCACAGAAGCAAGTGGGTGCAGCTGGACTCTGCTCACTCAGTAGTGGCCAGTCCCATGGTACTCTGGCCAAAGAAGAAAAACAAATGCGTACATTTCTCCACGTGGAATTCAGGACCAAGAGTGTTGGCTGTGTAGACAGTTAGTTCAGTGTTCATAATCTAAAGAGAAAGGGCGGCCCCCAGGGCTGTTTTCTATGACAGTACTGTCCAGTAGGGATGAAATGTGAAGCAAGAGCTGAGTGAGGTGTGCACCAGTCATCGGGGCCCCTGGAAGGTAGAGGTTTGAGGGTCAGGAGTTCAAGGACTATGTGGCCCTGTCTCAGAAAGAGAGAATCAAAGATGATAAAGTTTTTTAAAAGTGTGTAAAAAATTTTAATTCAACAATCTATTAGTAACAATCTAAATGATTAATTATACCATTGTTATATTTTATATTATTATATTATTAAAACTTGGAATGGTAATCTTAATCTGTAATTGACATTAGCTTACATAGTGAGATATTTTACATCTTAGAGTTGTGTCTTTACTTTCAAGATCCACTATGTCTTTTGTATAGGAAGCCTATTACTCCATGGGTGTGGCCAGTTTTCAGGTGCCCAACACTTTCCTGTCGCCAATGGTTTCAGTGGCTTCAGCCTGCCAAGCTCAGAATACAGGTGTTTTGTTGTTGTTGTTTTGTTTTTGTTTGTTCGTTTTTTAGTTCTTCCCAGAAAGTGTCGCTGGATCTTGGAGCATATTTGTTCAGTGATCAACTTCATGCCTTTTTGTTTTTCACAGCCGTGTCTTTTAATTATACCTATTAATATGCAACTGTTTAAGAAAACCCTGCTACTGCTACATGGCATTGTGCAGTGGGCTCTCTTCTGGTGGATGTTAGGAAGTCTTGACTTTGGAAGAAGTTAGGTTTGCCTTGTCCCTGTTGCTCCAGATTTCTCAGAGATCCGCCTGTGCCTCACGAGTAGAATTCCACAGTGTTTATTCGTTGTCCCAGTCCTTGTTTTCTCCATGAAAAACAATACTGTCCTTGACTAGAATTGTTCTGCGCAGTAGGTGCCCTTTTGTGTAAATACTCGAGCATGTATAATAGTTGTCTGCATGGCTTCTCATAGATTTAAAATGCATTTCAGTACCTGGCTTGGAGGCTGTATTTGGGATTGGCTATAGTAGATGACAAAGGTTTCCCCAACATGCAGGGACCCTGCTGAACCCTGATGTGTACCGCCCACTCCGTCCCGTCCCCAAGTGTGGGGCAGCGCAAGCTTCTGACCATGTTTTACTATGAAACTGGTTTGGGCAGTTGTCTTTTCCTCAGACCGTCTTGTGGCAGCCTGCATTGCTTCTCAAACCAAGCAGCTCAGGACTCCAAGGGCCTGTCGGAGTTTTGCTCACTGCTTTCATCTCTAGAAGCTTCTCCTCGTGCTAGCTTTGTTCGGCCCTGCTGTGACTCAGACTTCTCCTGTGAGTGTCTCCTGACCCTCATCTTCAGGCCTTGGCTCATTCTATTGCTCTAGTCAGAGGTCGTCTCTCTTCTTGCTCATCTCTCATGGGTCCTCTAGACCCAGTTCAAAGGCTAGCTCTTCCTGCATGCCCCCTGTGTCCTACCCACAGATTTGGTGAAGATCGCTAGGGCTGTGTATCACTTCATATCTAGCATAGCTTGCTTCACGGTGCTTGTGAGATGTGCTAGCTTGGAGGTGTCCCTTACCTGTTAACTGTCATAGATGGCATCCCTCCCTCCTGGCCTGTGTCACATCCAGTGAAAGTAAGGAGCGAACATTCTGCCAGCACTTGTGGGAGAGACTCTGTGCGTGATCACTGTGAGCTTTCAATAACCAGCTTGTGTTGTTTGGAGAGAAAGGTCTATTCCTCCTGGTTTCAACCTACAACATGCATCCTTGTAAAACTACCAAGGCCGGTCAAGGCTAGCAGGCTGAGTTTAAGCTCTTGGACACTTACTAATTACTTGATCTTGGAGAACATTTTTAATTCTGTGCTCAGTTGTCTGACTCATAGAATGAAGAAATGGGAGGCATGGGAGAGAGAGGAGGACAGAAGGGGGAGGAAAGGAGGCTGGTGGGAGGAGGAGGATTAAATGCTGTGAAGAGAATGATCTTTATAAGAGCCATGAATTGTGAGCAGGGAACCATTGCACTTCCCTTGCTCACACAGAGCGTCGAGTTCAGGGCTTTCTCTCCTGTGTCCATCTAAACGGTCAGTTGCCTTTCTTGCCGCTACTGTGGAGTAATTTAACCTCAGAATCTTCGCTTTCTTGACCGAAAAGCAAGGATAATCGTAACAAAGCCCCCTTGTGTGCTGTCTTCTACTGGTTACCTGAAAGGAGAGGCGATAAGTTGAGAACAGATGCCTCACCCGATCTGTCTTAGAATGCCCGAGCATGCTGAATAGGCAGAGGTACTCAGGTGCTTAAGGCTGCTCTCCTGTTTTGTAGATTATAGCAGATGCACCTTTGTGGATACAGACCTGTATCCCAAGCTAATGCTGCTGTTACCTTTCTCCTCCTTACGCTTGAGCTCACATCAGTCTGCAAAATCTGCACAACACCTGTAACAGAAGTAAGATCATTTATGCCGGAAAAGGGTTGGCGAGTGTGTGATGCGACTGCTTTTCCTTCAAAATGAGTTAAAAATATACCACAGAGCTGAGCACCCTACTGTAGTTGACTGTGTTGTGCTATTGATCTCACTCACCCATTTCTGGTGATCCTGGTGTAGATAGACCCACTGTGCTGTCTTGTATCACAGGACCACCCACATGTGCATGTACAGCCCATGACATTTGGTGACCAGCAGCAACGGAGCCGCTGGCTTCCTGATTAATTTGCTGAACTTCTTGTTACTGTAGATGCACTCCTGCGGACACAAAGGTCTAAAGGTGTACTGTAAAGCTGCATATGTCACTCCTGGCTGCGTCCAGAGGGCACTTCTAACCATCTGGATGCGTGCTAACTTCCTGGATGCGCTGTTCGCACCAGGAAGAAATGCCTCCTGAGGATTTTGCCCTCAGGAGAAGCCCCGTAGTGAGTGCAGCTGCCATGACTCAATTGTGCTTGTTATTCTATGACAGATCTTAATCTCTTTAAATATTTAGCTTTAGATTTATTTTTTCTGTCTTTCCAGAATTCTTCCAGGAAAACACAAATTTGTTTTATTTTTATGATAAAAGATGGTTAGAAAAATAAATTTGATTTATAGTTCCTCGCTGAATCGATAACTTTTCTAGAACATTCTGTGATTTAAGAGACAGTCTTTTAAGTTTGTCCATATTTACATTCGTTTGTATTTCGATTAGGGGGACGCTTTTGGGAGCAGCTGGCAATCAGATGGTGGTGTAGGGTAGTGATGCTTTGGGGTCTCTGGGTTACCCATTCATCCTGATCTCACCCAGCTATGAGATGCCCATTCATCAGTGAAATTGCTAGTCAGCTGATTTACATCTGAAGAGGAAGCTCTCCTCCTACTCAAAGGAGCTTGTATTCAACTAAAGGACCCCTCCTGTCTGACCAGCTAACGAACCTCCTCACCAGCTTGTGGTCAGAGGAAGAGACAGGAAGCTGGGGTCATTCTGGTGGGACAGAACATTTCCAGTGACCTTAGAAACCACCCCTCTATCTCGTGTACCCCTGTTTTGAACCTGGCTGCAAACCTGGCTGCTTTCATTTAGTGCGATATCGTAGAGTGCCATCCAGGCTGTCTCACATGTTAGCATTTGTCTCTGAGTGCCCAGTATCACCTCCCGTGTAACTGCTCCACACCGCACCCACCACTGAAGACCTTCCAGGGAGTTTCCAGCACAGGATGGTGCTGACTAGAACCGTGCCAGACTCTCACATCCTAATTTTGATGATCATCGATTTCTCGTTTCCTTATGAGTGACATTGTTTCCAATTTCCACTGACAGAACCTGAGAGGGCCGGCAGCTCTTCATGCTGCTTACTAAATGTTCACCTGCAGTACCAGGTCAGTGGAGTGGCGTTTTTTTTGTAGTGGCTTTGATTTTTCCAGTTTCCCCGAGGCTTAGGGACTTTGTGTACTCCTATATGTCATTTGGGGGACCTGTCTCTTTCAAGTCTTGATCATACAATAGTTGTCATTTGTTTTCTGGGCCTCTTCTTTCTTTCTTTCTTTTCTTTCTTCTTCTTTCTTCTTTCTTTCTCTTCCTTCCTTCCTTTCCTTCCTTCCTTCTTCTTCTTCTTCTTTCTTTCTTTCTTTCTTTCTTTCTTTCTTTCTTTCTTTCTTTCTTTTTTCTTGGTATATCCTGGATTCTGGTTCTTCCTTGCACATGTGCCTTGCAGGTAAGATCACCAAATCTGTAGCTTGTCATTTCAATCATACAAAGTTTCTTCTGCAGAAGGAACAGCCTCGATATTGTCTAACTTATACATATTTCCTACTTTTCCTGTTGGTTGTGTTAAGACTGGTTTATTCCAGTTTGCCTTCACTTACATCAGGATAGTTTGGCTTTTGACTGGGTTTTTTTTTTTTCCTCAATATTTTAAACATGCCCTTACCCCATTCATTAGTCTCCTTGCATTACTCTGAGACATTGGCTCTGTGCCCCCTTTCCCCACTTTTATCCTGTCCAAGCTCCTGGACATGAGGGGGATGGCATCACCCATATTCAGGGTAGGGGCTCCCCCTCAGCTCCCCCCTGTCTAGGACTAGTTCTAGAGATGCAGTCAGGTGTCTTCATCTCCCAGGAGACTCCCATACAGTGAACTGACTGTGGAGACCGGTGGCCACAGCTGTTCAACTCACTATGGGTCTGTTGTGAGCGACAACGCACTCGCTGCCTTCAGACGTCTGCTTTTCTTCATTTTTTCCAATAATCTTAACCTCTTGCTTGTGTTTTCTTTGCATGCTTTTTCCAGCTTCTCAAGCTCCTTGGATGTATAGACTTATGGTTTATCTCAACAAATCGAACACTCATTTTTCCCAACTCTTTTCTTGATGCCTCTTCTGCTGGGGTTGCCCTGGGCATGGCTCTGGGAGGTGGTTTCCAAGTTTCCTTCTCTTGCTTTTGGCTTCCCACCCTGAGCTACTGGTAACATAGTTCTCTCATCAAGTTCACTCATTGCTGCTGCTTCCCATGAGCACTTGCTGCTGCAGCTCCCCAGAGAGCCTTGCGTTTTCATTATATGTTGTCTTTGGTGCTAAGGTCCTTGATAACTTCCCGTGACACTGACCTGCATGCTATCTCCAGTTATTTGCACACCCGATCTACTGGTTACCCTCTAGCCCTTGCCTCTTCCTTCCCTCCAGCGGCTCTGAAGCATTGCGTGTGAAGTCCAGCGCTTTCTCACGGGATGAAGAAACCCCCTTAAACCTTTTTTGAGCGGCCGGTGCCTTCTTCCCTTACACTCCTCGTGGTTTCTAGCGGCTTGCACATAGCTCATACTAGTGTCTTAGAAAGCTGTTCCCGACCATAAACAGCTGATTCTCCCCTGCAAGTGCTATTGCTTGCTGCTTGCTGCAGGTGTTAGCTGTTTATTTGTTTAATGAGTTTGCTGGTCTGTTTTGTAAACTGTTTCACAAAGTAACTTTTCGAACTCCATTCTTTGTCTCAGAAGGTCTCTGAAGTCTGTTAGTTTAGTGTCCTTGGTAGAAATTTCTAGCCGAGAGACGACATCAGGCAGTAAAGCACTTGTCCTGCCAGCATGAGAACCTGTGGTCCATCCCTAGAACCCAGGGAAAGGGCACTTATGTTGGCAAATGCATTAATCCCAGCTCAGGGAGGCTGAGACTGGCGGATCCCTAGTTGTTTCCGTACTACACACACACTGTCTCTTACAACCACACATACACCACACTCACACATACCACATACACACACATGCTCTCACACACACACACACACACACCACAAACACCATATACACATATACACCACACATAACACATACGTACACACACATACACACATACACACACATACACCATACACACATGCTCCCTCTCTCCTGGCTTCAACCTTTTCTGTGAGACTGAGCGGTGGACTGTCAAAAGAAGGAAGATCTGTGGGGCAGTACTTAATCTTTTCTGCTCTGAAGCTTTCACTTCCTGTTCTCATTGAACCTAAAGAGAGAGATTATTTCTCAGTTTAAATTCTCTGGAATCATTCCTGAGGCCTCAATGTATGGCTCACTCTTTGTTACAACTCTCTCTGTGCCCCGAGCCCTACAGCCAGTCAGTCTCTCTCTCTCTCTCTCTCTCTCTCTCTCTCTCTCTCTCTCTCTCTCTCTCTGTCTCTCTCTCTCCAGCCCTTTCCCAAGATTCCTGTGCGTGCCGTTTGCTTCATCTGCAGTTTTCTCCCCCTGGGAAAGAGCAGTTGGTTGGTTTCTTTTTGCTTTTTTTTTTTTTTTTTTTACTTTCAGTGTTTTACTTAAATGCCCTTTTGTCTTAAAAATATATTTATCTTTACTTTTATGTGTATACATGTGTATGTGTCTATCACAAGTATGTGGGTGACTTCTGAGGCCAGAAGACAGGGCTGGATGGATCTCCTGGGGCTGGAGTTAGTGCAGTTCAATGTGCAAGCCGGAGGCCAAACTTTGGTAGTCTGGAAGAGCAGCCACACTCTCTACCACAGAACAGCTCTCTGGGTTCCCGAAAGCTTTTCTCTTAGCCACTTGCTTGCCTGGAGTTCGAGTTGGGGAAGCAGGTCCTGCCTATGTCAGTCTTATGTGCCCTCAGACAGCTCAAACGGCAGTGGGAATTTGGGTCTGCTGCCCCAAGAGTTTAAACCCCTTTTCCCCCCGGGGAAAAATTTGGGTTTTTTTTTTTTTTTTTTTTAAAAAAATTTTTAAACCCCCTTTTAAAAAAAAAAACCCCCCCCCTTTTTTAAACAAAAAAAAAAAAAAAATTTTCCGGGGGGAAAAAAAATTTAAAAAAAAAAAAACCCCCTTGGGCCGGGGCCCCCTTTTTTTTTTTAAAAAAATTTGGGGGCCCCCAAAAAAAAGGGGGTTGGGGTTTTTTTTTTGGGGGGGGGGGGGTTTTTTTGGGGAAATTTCCCCCCAAAATTTTTTTATTTTTGGGGAAAAAAAAACCCCCCCGGGAAGGGGGTTTTTTGGGTTCCCCCGGGGCCGGGGGGGCCCCCCTTACTTTCCCCCCCCCTTTTTTTTTTTTTCCCCCCCTTTTTTCCCCCCCCTTTTTTTTTTCCCCTTTTTCCCCCCTTTTTTTTTCCCCCCCCCCCTTTTCCCCTCCCCCCTTTCCCCCCCCCCTTTTTTTTTTTTTCCCCCCGGGGGGGGGGGCCCTTTTTTCCGGGGGGTTTTTCCCCCCCCCGGGGAAAACGGGGGGGGTTTTTTTGGGTTTTTTTTTTTTTTTTTTTTCCCCCCCTTTTTTAAAAAAAATTTTTCTTTTTTTTTAAAAGTGAATCCTTTTTTTTAAAAAAATTTTTTTGGGGGGGGGGGAAAAAGGGGGGCGGGTTTTGGGGGGGGGGGGGGGGGGGGGTTCTTCGAAAAAGGGGGGGAAAAAAACGGGGGTTGGGGGGGTTTTTTTTCCCAAAAAAGGGGGGGTTTCCCTTTTTTTTTTAAAAACCACTTTTTTGGGTTTATTTTTTGGGGGTTTTTTGGGGTTTTTTTTTTTTTTTTTTTTTTGGGGGAAAAAAAGGGGGGGGGGGGAAAAAAAAGGGGTTTTAAAAAAAAAGGGGGAAATTTTTTTTTTTTTGGGGGGTTTTTTTTTTGTTTATTTTTTTGGGGGGGGGGGGCCCGGGGGTTTTTTTTTGGGGGTTTAAAAAAAAGGGGGCCCGGGGTTTTTTTAAAAAAAATTTTTAAATTATTTAAAAAATTTTTTAAAAAAAAAATTTTCCCCCCTTTTTTTTTAAAAAAGGGGTTTTTTAAAAAAATTTTTTTTCCCCGTGGGGGGGGGTTTGGGGGGGGCCCAAAAAATTTTTGGGAAAAAAAAAAAAAAAAAAAAAAATTAAAAAGGGGGTTTTTTTTTGGGGTTTTTTGGGGGTTTGGAAAAGGGGGGGGGGTTTTTTTTTTTTTTTTTTGGGGGGAAAAAAATTTAAGGGGAAAAGCCCAAAACCCCCCCTTTTTTTTTGGGGGGGGGGGGAAAAAAAAGGGGGGGAAAAAAAATTTTTTTGGGTTTTTTGGGGGAAGGGTTTTTTTGGGGGTTTTTTTTTTGGGGGGGGGAAAAAAAATTTTTTTTTTTTCCGGTTTTTTGGGGGTTGGGGGGTTTTTTGGGGGGTTTTTGGGCCCAAAAGGGTTTTTTTTTTTTTCCCCCCCGGGGGGCCCCCCAACCCCGGGGGGTTTCCCCCCCTTTCCCCCCAAACCCCCCTTTTTTTTTTTTTTTTTTTTTTAAATTTTTTTCCCCCCCCCTTTCCCCCCCTTTTTTTTTTTTTTTTTTTGGGGGTTTTTTTTTGGGGGCCCCAAACCCCCGGTTTTTTAAAAAATTTTTGGGGTTTTTTTTTAAAAAAAAAAAAAAATTTGAGGGGTTTTTTTCCCCCAAAAGTCTACTGGACAATCAAGCTGTAAATACTGAGCCCCCAGGAGAAGCTTGGAGACCTTTGTTTGAAGGATTCCTGGGAGGAGGGAGGGGTTTCAGTCAAGGATTGCAGCTGAGAAGTGCTTATTAATCTTTATACTGGAATTACAATGTCTACCTCCTTCTGTTTGAACACTCTGAATCTCCAAGTGGGAGGGATGGGAAGGGCACATGCACGTACATACGTGTATACGCAGGTACAGACATGTATATACACATTGCAGGTCTTCATTTGTCTCATTACTGTAGCTGTGGTTTTGAGCCATTTCTATCCGTTTTCATGCATTATTTGTAAATGTAATGGAACCTATGAGCTAGATGATAATTATCGTTTTTATAAATCTAGAAAACAGGCTGGAGAGGCTGTGTATGTATCAAATCAGTGGATCTATTCATTTTTACTGCCTTCAAAAGACACACATGGGTCATTGTATTTGTGTGTATGTGTATGTTTTCATGTGTGCTTAGCATACTCTGTTGACAGATATGTGTGTGTGTGTGTGTATAAAGAAAAGAGCATCCTGGCAGATCTTTTACATTCTTTAATTCCAAAAAGTAAGAATTACTACTTTGTTGTTGTTTATTGTTGTTGTAGGGTTTCTTTTGCTTCAACAAAAGCTCCATGACCAAAAAGCAAGTTGGGGAGGAAAGGGTTAATTTGGCTTACACTTCCAGATCATAGAGGAAGTCAGGACAGGAACCGAAGCAGGGCTGGAACCTAGAGGCAGCATCTGATGCAGAGGCCCATGGGAAGTGGCGGTGCTGCTTACTGGCTTTCTCCCCTGTCTCGCTCAGCCTGCTTTCTTATAGAACCCAGGAGCACCAGCCCAGGGGTGGCAAGACACACAATGGGCTGGGTCCTCCCCCACTGACCACTAATTGAGAAAATACCTTAGAGCTGGGTCTCATGGAGGCGTTGTCCTCAACTGAAGCTCCCTCCTCTCTGATGGCACTAGCTTGTGTCTTGGTTGTGACACAGAACCAGACAGTACAAACTACATGTCTGTTCTGCTCCTCACATTTGACCTTTTCTGCCTCAGAGCTCTCTTCTATGCAACGGGTGTATATAGGAATTTCTGCATCTGAAGTGATTGCATAACCCGTGTACCACGGGTCCTGAGGCTTGAGAGCTGTAGTAATGGCTCATGTTTCTACATATATGTAGCCATCTTCTCATACAGCCCTTGTGCTTGCTTCCCCCTTAGGCCTTGGCTGTGAGATGGAGGGGGCAGGGCTTCGCTCACGTTGGGAGTCTGCAATCACCTTCTCACCACGGGGTTGAACACGGGGCATCTCCTTGAGTTGGCACTCCTTGGGAATTACATCACTGAGCATGCTTCTCTATGATCCCGCATGAAATCAGTATCTAGATCTCACGACTCCACACATGTATATCTTATGAAGTAAGCGTTCTGTGAGTTTAAGTTTGGGTATCTTTCATTTTACGTAGTATGTTTATGATAAATTGTTCTAACTGACATAGCATGTACAGTTGTCTTCATATCATACGAGGAGAAACAGCTTTTAAAGATATTTCATGTGTACAGGTGTTTTGTATATCAGATGTCTGTGTACCACATGGGTGCCTGGTGCCAAGAGGGTCAGAAGAGGGCATCTAATCCCCTAGAAATGGAGTTACCAATAGAAGTGAGGCACCATGTGGCTGGCTGGGAGTTGAACCAGAGTCCTCTGGAAGAGGAGCCATTATTGTGAGCTTAGAATGTTTTTTATTGCAAAATGGTCTAGAACCTCAACGCTTATGGAGAAGAGAATCATTCAAAAGACTGGATATAACTCAATTAAAGAATTTACTTGCTTTGAGTTTTTCTAGAGAGACAAACTTCTTCAGATGGGACGATATACAATATAATTTTCTTTTATAATTTCTGAAAAAAACAGTGTAGGACAAAAATGGGAATTTGCACTTTCTTTGCTGCATTGATTGGTAAGAAGTATTTTTAGGAACTCTCAGTCATTTTAGTGTGTGTGTGTGTGTGTGTGTATGTGTGTGTGTGTGTGTCTGAGTATGTGTATATATGTGTGTATATGTTTGAGTGTATGTGTGTATATGTGTGTTTCAGTGTGTGTATATATGTGTGACTATGTGAGTGTGTATGTATGTATGTACCTTTGTGTGTGTTTGTATATGTTTGAGTATGTGTTTGAATACATATGTATAGGTTTGTATATATGTTTGAGTGTTTGAGTGTATATGTATGTATATGTATATGTGTATGTGTGAGTATGTATATATGTTTGTGAGTGTGTGTTGGTGTGTGTATGTATATGTATGTATGTGCATATGTGTATATGTTTGTGCATGTATGTATATATGTTTGTGCATGTGTACATGCCACCTGCTGACACTCATGTTGGCACGCTGGCCTACACAGGTATGTGTGGATGTCAGAGGCTGACTTTTCTTCTCAGTAGCTTCCTCCTCCAGTCTTTTTGAGACAGGGTCTACCTTTGACTCCTGAGCTCATCACGGAACCCATTAGGCTATCTGGCTTGTGAGCCCCCAGTGCTCCTGAGGCAGTCTCAAGCTTCCATATCCAGGTCCTCTATGGCTGCAGGTGGTCCTCGTGCTTGAGCCCCATTTAACTCTCCAGCTGTTGAGTTTGGACGAGTCTCAGACATCCCTCTTTACTCTGTTTCCGATGAGCTGCAGATTCATTTTCCCCACAGCATACTGGAAGTGTCCATATAGACAGCCATGGTTCAGCGTGTCTAAACCTAGACTATTGTCTTTTCCTCCGGGACCTCTGGTATTTGCTGTCCTGTTTTGATGTCAGTGGTCGCTATTCAAGCCAGAGTTTCCTTTGACGTAGATTCTGGCCTCACTTATCTTTCATTTGTCAGCTCATCCTCTTGTGAGGCTTAGATGGCATCAGAGGCCTCTCGTAAAGTTGACTGTGCTGCTGTATGCTGGCATCAACTGCAGATGGAATCGCTTTGCGGAAACACCGAGTAAACACTTACTGAATGAGTATCAGGACCTTTGCCCTGAGAAGAGTTTGCATCAACATGCTCCTGTGAACAAGCTCCCGTGGTTTGATGGGAAATGTCCCTGACAGGCTCTCTGGGCACTTGCTCCTCAGCTGGTGGTATTATTTAGGGATGCTTGGGACACTGGGGCCTAGCTGCAATAGTGGGTGTCTGGAGTCTGTCTTTGAGAGTTAACTGGGCTGCTCTACTTGGTTTATAACCTCAGCTTTGCCACTTTCACAATGTAGGCCATGCCCGTTGGGCCTTCTGGCAGTGTCGGACTCTGTGCCTCAAAGTAGATCTCTTCTGTAAGAGATCCATTGTGTTTCTTACCTGCCCTGACAATAACTACTATATGTGTTCTTATCAGCCTTGCAGAATGATCATCTGTTTTCTTTATTTACAGTGTGTTCTCAATTCTGATTTACCCTAAGGCCCCATATAGTGCCTGCTAGTCAGGCCTCAACATTATTTATAAGCCAGACATTGCGTCGAAGAGGTGCGAATAGTAATATCATTTTATAAATTAATTCTCAAAAATAACATTTCTAGACAGCTTTATGATCAGACGTTTTAAGAAACCGTTTTCGTTCATTCTCTTTCCCCTCCTCCAGCCCCTTTTCTCTTCCTCCATCCTCTTGATACTGGATCTTGCAGCAGAAGCCACACTAACCTATTGAACCTACCCTCCAGTGGCCTCAGAACTTTCAGTCCTAGTCACTGTTTCTAGAGATGGTGCAGGAAAAGGAGTTTTCCAGCTTTTCTCGGAGAAAAAATGATTTCAGCTCATTCTGAGAAGATTTGCATAAATTTTGATCTCCTTTGTTTCTGATCTGTCAATTCTGTCTTTTCAAACCCATTTAACAAGTGAAAGGGGCTGTTCCCGTGAATGCTCAACAAGAGGGTGTGGGATTTTGCACTGTTAGAGCTTCTCAGGGCTCTAAAGGACTGAAAGTGGAAATGAGGCCTTTTTTTTTTTTTTCCTCTTTTATCTGTGTACATGTGCGTGTTGGTAGGCCCGTATTTGTGGAGGTCAGAGCTCTTCATCTGTGTGTATGTAGGCAGGCTTGTGTCCATGGAGGTCAGAGCTGCTCTTCTGCTGTCTAATGTGGTTGAACTCCAGTTCAGTTTTTATTTTGTCTTTCCCTGACCTTGTAGCTCACTGCTGAATGGCTAGACTGGTGTCCAGCAAGGCCTTGGCATCCTCCAGTCTCCACTATATAGTACAGGGCTACGCTGATACAGCTGAGTCTTGGAAATCTCAGCTCAGTTCCCCATGCTCAAATGGCAAGCATCTTGCCCACCAAGCAACTGCCAAGCCCAGGTATGACTTCTTAAAAAAATAATTTGATCCAGGTATTAAATATCCATAAGAAATAATGGCAACAATTCTCCCTTCTAAATTTAATTTTAAAATTTAGTTTGCATGGCTGTCTTGGTTAGGGTTTTACTGCTGTGAACAGATACCATGACCAAGGCAAGTCTTAGAAGGACAACATTTAACTGGGGCTGGCTCACAGGTTCAGAGGTTCAGTCCATTTTCATCAAGGCTGGAACATGGCAGTATCCAGGCAGGCATTGTGTAGGAGGAGCTGAGAGTTCTACATCTTCATCTGAAGGCTTCTAGGAGAAGACTGGCTTCCAGGCAGCTAGGATGAGGGTCTAAACGCCCACACCCACAGTGACACACCTACTCTAACAAGGCTACACCTTCCAAGCCACTCCCTGGGCCAAGCATGTACAAACCATCACAATGGCCTTTTTGCTTGCTTGCTTGTTTGTTTGTTTTCCCCCTCTCTACAGTAAATCACATGAAACTCTTTTCCCTATTCTCTTAAGTATCTTACTGCATTTTTAAAAAGATTTATTTATTTATTTTATATGTGTGAGCACACTGTCGCTGTCTTCAGACACACCAGAAGAGGGCATCAGATCCCATTACAGATGGTTCTGAGCCATCATGTGGGTGCTGGAAATTGAACTCAGGATCTCCAGAAGAGCAGTCAGTGCTCTTCATGGCCGAGTCTCCTCTCCAGCACCATGTATTCTTAAAACAGGGTATGCTATTTCACAACTTGTTTCTGCAGGAGAAGGATCTATATAACCCTTTTTAAAGGACATTTATCAAGTCCTGCACTGAGAACTTGTAGACAAGGACGGATGTAAAAGTTCCTATTGCTTTAAGCACGGACATGGTTTGACCAACACGCAGGGTTGCCATCCCTGTTGGGCGCAGACGTACTTGTCCACAAGATCACTGTCCATGTGATGGCCAAAGCTGTCACAGCTCTGTCCTGTCACTTTGCAGTTCAGACTGTCGCCCTGTGTCTGAGCGTTTGAACGAAGCGGAATTTGATTTTGACACCGTGACTGTCAGTATCTCTACACCATCATGTCCATATGGGATGGACCAGACTCCAGCTTAGGGACGTTTTTTAGCGGATTTCAGTTTACCATCCATTTGAACTAAGTCACCGTCAGCCAGGAAGAGCCACGTGCAGCCTCGATAGCCTGAGGTTTTCCTTTACTGGTGCTTCTGTCTTTTCTGCAGGTTTCCCCCTACCCTTATTCTCTGAGCACACCATTGAGGCAGAGTTCTCATCCTGGCTTTCCAATCTGCCTCTGTGTTTGTCTCCTCAGCACATTCTCACTGTCTCCCCCCCCCCCCCCCGACCCCCTCCAGCTGGCTGTCATAGACCTGGTCTCCCCTCTCTGGGTGGTACGGCTGGAAACTATCACATGGACTCCTTTCTGGTACACGGCCAGACACGGTTGGTGGGATCCTTTCCGTGTCCGGCAGGCCCCAAGCACTCATGGCTCTATCTGAAACACTAGGTCTTCTGAAATGCCATTAGCTGCAAACATGTAGCTACACGTGGGCTTTTGAACATGTATACTTGTTTAAAGCAACCGCATGAGGTTTTTCTAGAGGAAAGGCATGTCTGGATCTCATGAGAGAAAGGCAGCCTCTCTGAGGAGGACGAGTGCTCTCCCAGTAGATGAGCATTGCTTACATAGTATAGCGTGCAGACCCTCACTCCTGACTCGCCTGTGGTGAGTGGTAGAAACACGGAGGCCTAGAGCAGCCCCCTGGGGAGGTGGCCTGTATCTACGCCTGCGTCTACCGGTCTACTGGCAGGCAGCCTTAGCCTGCCACCTGCTTACTGAAATCTTGAGGTGAGGAGTAGGGGTGTAAACCCTCCCCACTCCAGACTTCCCGAGGACAGAATATTTCGGTTTAATCTTACTCCTAGGAGGCCTGCTCAGAAATTTAAAAACCTTCTCCATCTTCATCTTAAACCATGAGTGACAAGTTTGTGGGTTCGAGTTCTCAAAGTTACTTTGAATGCTTATCTCAGTGGTGGTCTTGGGGGCCAGGTGGGACAGGCCTTGGATAAATGCAAATAATGAGCCCTGGAAGCCATACCTTTGAAGCCCTGTGGCCCCTCAAGCTGCTGACGCAGGAGCAGTAAGAGGCCCCAGCATACATCACATCAGGGTCAGTACAGGACCCTGGATGAAGCCCCTTTCCATGGGATGTGCCTGGGTGTAATGAAAACGTGTTCACGTACAGTTGTGAGAGACAAGCCTAAGTGCTACAAGACCTTTGTCCTCTCTCTGCCTCCCGCTTTTCTCCTTTGCCACAGTGACAGCAACGTTTTCCGGAGTCGGTTCTTCCATAACCTCAGGGCTGCCCTGTGGTGATTTCCGTCGTATGAGACTCATCCTTTTAAAACAATGCCAAAAGAAAGTTGAGAGCCTATTAATCTATTCCTGTATTTGACAAGCGTTGAGAAGGAACTATGCATACGTCTTTACACTCACAAACTTTTATCTAAGCACAGCAGGCAGCGCGCTTTTTTTTTTTTGCAAGGAGTGTCAGTGGCTTGGGGATGTTAGGAGGATGCCGGCTATTTACAGTACAAAGTTACTGCCTTCTCAGGAAGTATCACACGGGCATGGGAGTTTTGTGCAGAAACAAAAGAGAGAAAGGAAAGACCTGCGAAGACTGAGGCTGCAGTAATTGAGGCAGGAGCAGAGAGGCTGCTGGGAAACTCCTCTTTCAGCACTTGCTGAGGGGTGGGGTGTGGATTCCAGGCCATGTCTGGGATCTTACGGAGCTGGGCGGTTTCCAGCAGGCACAGGTGTGCCTCAGCTCTCCCAGTCCTCTGCTAAAACACGAGAGTTGCTCATCGATCCCTCCCGTGAGCACGGCAGTCTGAGTGCCATGGCCTCTAGAACTACCCCTGAACTTAGAGTCACTAGATGGCTCACAGGAACCAGCATATGGTGGTGCTCAAGGATGAGTTGGTTCTCACAGCTGGGCTTGTAATCTCTGAGAGTTCACAGCCAGAGAGCAGAAGGGAGATGTGTGTCCCTGAGGTCCCAGGGACAGCTGACTCATGCCGAGGGCTTTTCATCTTGGAGTCACCTGAGGCTATTCTCAGTTTCCCCATCACTAACTTGTGATGTGTAGAGAGGAGGGCCAATGGAGCACACTGGAGATTCAATACTCAGGTTTTTACAACTGGGGCCGTGGTCATAATATGTATCATATAGATAACATAATATGTATCATATAGATAACATAGTATGCATGCGGTTAGGGAGGCTCTCTGGTCAAGTTTCTTTTGGTCTAAATGCTTCACTTAGGCAGACAGAGGGTTAGGATGTGGGGCTGGTTTACTGACCACTCCTATCCCCAGGCTAGACCAGGGTGGGTCTTATGAGGTAGAGGCTGATCCGAGATGACTATTCCATCGGGCGTGTTTGTAACCTGACAGGATGTGTCCTTAAGGACAAACCTCCTGTCTCTCAGCACTCACGGCGGTCACACGCTGCTGTGTGTGAATGAAGAGTGCGTGGACTGCACATGGTACGGGGCTGTTGCAGGAGCAGAAATTGTTCTGACATTTTTGTCATATTACATCATCCCCGTCCGGCCTTCCGTTCTGTAAACACGGGCATGGATCATGATTTAACCCACCATGCTCTAAGATTCTGTGGGTTTTGACAAGTGTATTGCATTATATATTTACTATCAAATATCACAGAATAATGTCCTGACCCCTCAAGACCTACCCTGTTTCACACAGTCAGTCTCCCTCCATTCTCTTGGACTCAGACAATTACCAATCTTTTTCTATTTGCCCTACTGGACTCCCCACCCCCACCCCCAGTGTCCTATAACTGCAGTTACTTAATGCATAGCTGCCACCCCGCAGAGTGGCTTATCTCCCTAGACTTTCACCTAGGTCTTTCCCTGACTTCTCAGCATGTCTTCTTCTCGTGAGCTAACAGTTAAGTAGACGTACACAATTTGTCTTCAAATACTAGAAGACAGCTAGTTCTCAGATGCTTCCAGTATTAGCAGATTATGGAAGAATGCCTTTCACAAAATGTTCACATGCAGGTCTTCAAGAGGACACGGGTCTCCACGTGGATCGGCTAACATTGCATATAATGAGGGATGATATTATTAGGTCATACAGGACAACTTTATTTAATGTGATAATAAACTAACAACCTATCTCCCAAAATAGCATACCTCTTGGATGCTGACCAGCATCGGGCTAGGACTGATGCTCTGCCTCCACTGCCTCCACACCCATAATTACTGCTCTCCGGGTTTTGGACATTAGCCATTGTAATAAGTATGTAGTTGAGTCTTGTTTTCATGTTACCTTCAGTTCACTAATGACCAATTAGTACCTTTTCTGTGTTTATTTGTGATACTCACATATTCTTTGTTAAGCTGTTTGTTCAGCTTGGGGTCCATTTTTAAAAGCTTGCCGTTTGCTTGCTTAGGGTTGACTTTTAAGCGTGTATTTTGGGTGCAGGTCCGTTATGTAATATACAACTTGCAAACAGGGCGTAGCTTATGACACGCCAAGATAACAAGGACCCGAGTTCAGACTTCATACGTAGCCTGGCTCACTGGGAAATAGGGAAGTAGTGGTCACAGGGAAGGGGAGTTGAGAGGTTAAATCTCTTCAGAAAGAAATGGGGAGGTGGCTCCTTTAGGCTCACAGGCCTTGTGGTGGGTAGGCTCGCCTCCTTGAGGTGGTAGAGGAGTATTCAAAGACCACAGACTGAAAAAGCATTGAGATTCCTGACTTACAGTATGGCTATCGTACCGAGCAGGTGACAAGAACACAGACGTCAAGGGCATGTGGAAAGTTAGGGTGGGGACCATGATGTATGTCATCAAAGTGGTGGAAGGGAATCCTGAAGAATCAACTTTGTGGCCTAGGAAAAAGAGTACCGTCCTTATTTACATCATCTGTCTTCTACCTACCACCTTCACTCCAGTGTCCAATTCTTTCACTATCTAGGGATGTGCCTTGCCTTATCAGGTGAGCACTCCTCAGGGGGCCTCTTGCCTTTAGCATCCTGCAGGAAGTACCAGATCGGATTCTGTTCCACAGGTACCCTTTGCCCTGTGAGGGATAAGATAGGTCTCCCTCTCTTCTCTCAAAGATGTCGTGTGCATATTGCGTTACTGTCTGTGGTTTATTGAAAGGAGCCATCTGCCTTTTTGGCTACCCTGTTCAGCCATAAGGTCTTGACAATTGTGTATTAGGTGATTGGCAGAATTAATTAACACATATGAATGCTCTGCTTTTTCTGGGGAAATGTGTGGCCTACCCTCTGTAAGGATAAAGTCAGATTCAGTTTCCCTCTTATCTGTGTCAAAGGTAAGGTTTTTCTAGTGCTGTCATCTGGCCATCACCAGGGACGGACAGTCATTCAGTCTCAGTGACCATAGAGTATTGAGAACAATTTTCACACCATACTTGTGTTCTGGATTGTTTTGATTTCAAATTTTTGATATGAAAACATATAAGATGACTTTGTCTTATTTATAGCCAACAGTTTTCAAGGGGGGGGGAACTTCAGTGAAACTTTTTACTTCTGACAGTGATGGAGAAATGGCAAAAACATCCTGAACTGACATGAGTTATAGCACCGGCTTCAGGGCCCGTGGGAAGGGAGGAATTTGAGTTCACAACAGTGAAGATGAACGATGCCCAACACAGTCATCCATCCCTTTGACATCCGTCCATGGTGCAAAACCAGGTTAATTGATGTAGTAATTGCTTTATGCAGCCCAACGTACAATAAAAATGCACGGCCTGGCTCACACGCCCCCAGAACTGGCAACTGGGAGCAGCTCTTGGGTGTGATTTACCAACTACCATCTGAAACTGCCGAGTTCCGACTTTACACTCCTCAGCTTGGCTCTGCTAAGGTAGAATGCCATCCTAGAGTTTGAGCATAAGTGGTTGCCGTTTCCCGGCATCTTGCAGAGCTACCGATGGTCACCCATGTGCTTCCAAAGCTCTGTCCTTAATGCCAAGCAGCAACCCCGGTTCCCAGAAAGCAGTACTGCCCCCTGCGAGCTCTCTGCAGCCCAGGGAAGTTGCTCAGCCTAAGCAAGGGTGTGTCTTGGTGTGATGTGATGTGAAGGTGCCACACAGGTGAATGTTGTTCTCTCCGGTTCTCTTGCAGGTTTGACGGATGAAAAGGTGAAGGCCTATCTGTCGCTCCATCCCCAGGTATTAGATGAGTTTGTTTCTGAGAGTGTTAGCGCGAGAGACCGTGGAAAAGTGGCTGAAGAGGAAAAACAACAAAGCAGAAGGTAAGCTGCCGCTCAGCTCACCCGGGCAAGCAAGCATTGATTTTAGTGTGGTCGTTCCTGGCTCATAAGGAGAGCATTTTCATGTTTTACAGAACAAAACATGAAATAGAGGCATGTGGGCATTTTATTTGTCAATTTTACCTTTTCCTTAAAGATAACATTGTCAGAAAGAAGTAAATACAAGAGAAGCATCCTTAATTTAAAAAAAAAAAAAAAAAAGACCTGGCAAATTGTTGAGAATTTATTTAACACTTACTATGTATTAGTCACCTGACTCACTACAAGGTGGTACCTGAGGCCATGAGCTATAAAGAGAAAAGGCTCCTTTAGTTCCCAGTTCCTGATTTGACAGCTCCGTAACTTTTGCCCTCTGGCAAAGACATCAGGTGGCAGTGGTAAGGGTTTGTGTCAAGAGTGAAGAGCTCCTGTCGACAGCTGGGAAGAGAGATAGAGGTTCGAGGACAGGGTTCCACACAGGTTTGGGGTGTGGCTACAGGGCCTCCACAGGCCCTTCCACCTAGAGGGCCACAGCACACCCCAGACCACTGCTTCGTTGGCCGAAGGAACACTGTCTGTATGCAGACCATGCCAACAGTTAGTACTGATGAAAAGAATGCAGTTTGTGTGCGCATCTTACACATCGTGTGTTTACACAAGGCATTCTGAAGCCACTGTGTAGACTGCAGGAGGAACTGGTTATCTTTGACCCTCGTTCCTACATAGTCACGGAGGCCACCAGACTGTTCATCATCGAGGAGCCTGCAGTCGTAAGATGAGGATGGCCCTCCTTTTCGATGCAACAGAGATGTCGAGAGGCAACAGAGACTGGAGGAGAGCCGCTTTAACTCTTAGATTCCTGGATGACTCTCCTATGCTCCCGTAAAGAACCCCCCCCCCCCCATGGTCATGCAGGCAGCCCTGTGGGTCACACATGAAAGACGGGCTTGCTGGGAAGAGAGTTTCAGTAGAAGAAGGCTGGGAAGGACTAGAATAAAATCCCTTATGTGGATGCATGAAACTCAAAGAATCAAAAATAAAATGTTTGGGTGCAGGCTTCATTTGTGGGTTCCTCTCTTATTCTCTGAAATATATTTATCTTTTCAATTAATTAGTTACCTTTGCAGTTCAAATAATAGAAAACAGGGCTTCATATATGCTGGGCAAGGGCTGTACCAGGAGGCTGCCTCTTCAGCTTTTATTTAAAAAAAAAAGCATTTATTTTTTTAAAACACAAATTGCTTAAGAAACAGTTATATTCATGGAAATAGAAATATAGACTCAAAAGATATGTGAGGTCAAATACGTTTCCTCTCAAGCTGAGTAAACATGAGTGTGTTTTCTTTGAATATTACAACATAATTTTTCTTTGTTTCTAAATGGATATAGATTTGGCTGTCTGACCAAATTTGGTCTCTCATTTTTATGCTTGTTTTTTTTTTCATAGACACAATTTCTGCTTGAGAAACTTTTATGTTAACAACAAAATAGTAGCTCTGGGGAGCATTTTCTTAGTGCAATAAGCAGTCTAACCCCTGTGATATACAGAAATGATTGCTTTCAGGATGTAGTAGAAATATAGGCAGTTTTCTTGCTCTCAGTAAGTCTTTATGGTTTCTGAACATATTATCATAAATGCGAGTATTTGTAAATGAGGATTTTCTCACTGATATATGAAGCAGTTTAAAAAGTAACCGTAGTGATCTGTAAAATATCTACGAGTACAAGTGTGTGTGTGTGTGTGTGTGTGTGTCTGTGTGTGTGTAGTTTAAGCGAAAGAAAAGAAGCAACAAATTGGCAATCAGCATTTTCTTCTCAAAATGAACGTATCCTGGGTGATTAGGAGTGAGGGCTGACCGGCATGTTCCGTCACTGTCAATCTCAGAGGCTGGGAAACTGTTTGAGATGTTTGACACTTGAGAAGCACGGCTGAGCTTTGAAGGCACATCTTGCTTAATGAGGGAGGGGGGGTGGCGTGAAGATGGCTCAGCCTTGCTCAAGTGCCTGCCACGTACGCATGACAATTTCAGTCCAGATCTCCAGCATCCATGTAAGAACATGGAAGAGTTGTAGGCACATGTATGTAGGGGTGGGTATGGCAGTGAAGACAACTGGATATCTAGAGCTCACTGGCCACTTGCCTGACTCAATCCGGGAGCGCCACATTTAGTGAGAGACCCTGCCTCAGAAACCCAAGGAAGGAGAGGAAACACTCAATGCCAGACTTTTGTCTCTACACAAAAGCACACACATATACACATGTACACACCCACACGTTCACAGAACACACCCACACACATGTACACAGAACACACCCACACACATGTACACACACACACACATACATGTACACACATGTGCACACATACACACTCACACATGTACACAGACATGCACACTCACGTGTCATGTATATACCCATACACTCATACAAACACAGGATACATATTTCACTTTACTATATAATAAGGGATGATATAATGCAAATACATTACTTAGAGAACATGTCTTAGAGTTTCTATAGCTATGATAAAACATCTTGACCAAAAGCAACTTGGGAAGGAGAGAGTTTACTTCAGCTTATAACTCATAGGACACCCTCTGTAGCTGGGGCAAGTCAGGGTAGGAACTCCAACAGGGCAGGAACCTGGAGGCAGGAGCTGATGCAGAAGCCATGGAGGAGCACTGCTTACTGGCTTGCCTCAGCAACCTTTCTTGTAGCACCCAGGACTGCCAGATCTCCAGCATGGCACCACTCACAATAGACTGATAAATGGCTCTCACATCATCCATCACTAATTAAGAATCATGTACCACAGTCCTGCTTTTAGCCCTATCTTCTGGAAGAATTTTCTCAATTGAAGGTTCCTCCTCCCAAATGAATCTGGCTTGTGTCAAGCTTACACAAAACAAGCCAGCATGGACTGTAAAATCGAGTTTAGTTCTTACAAATGACAGTTTTTAAAATCGACTTTAGTGTTGCTATGTAAGCTAACAGGAAACGTTGTTTTTTTTTTTTTTAATAAGGGCTTGAGAGACAGATCGCTCGGTGGTTAATAGCAAGTACTGTTCTTGCAGAACCAAATCTAGTCCCCAGCACTTGCATGGGGTATTCAAACCCTCTGCTCCAGATCCCGGGGATCTGTCTGATATCCCTGGCTGCCCAGGGCACCTGCACCTTTGTGCACACAAAGACATGCACACACACACACATATGGTATCAATTACCTTTCCGTTGCTGTGAAATGACACCACAAGCAACAAAACAGCATACAGAAGGAAGTGTTTGTTGAGCTTATGGTTCCAGAAAGGCACCGAGTTCACCAAGTCACGTGGTAAGGCAGAAGCAGGAAGCTGGATGGACATTGGCCCCGTGCTTCTTGTTAGCTTGTGGTCACTTGTCACGCTGGTGCTGGGCGTATTTTTCCCAAGCTCATTTGAAAGCTGCCGAAGGGAGTGAGTTGTATCAGACATGCTGACTATCATTTATACCAACTGTGTGGGGCCAGATACCAGATGTGTCTCAGTCTCTCTCTCTCTCTCTCTCTCCTCTCTCTCTCTCTCTCTCTCTGTCTCTCTCTCTTTCTCTCTCTGTCTCTCTTCTCTCTCTCCCTTCCTCCCTCCCTCCCTCCCTTAATCCCTCTCTCTCTTTCTCCCCCTTCCCTCCCCCCTTTCCCCCTCTGTCTGTATATGTATTATGTGTAATATTTGCATTGACTTTTCACACTTAATTTGAAACTCCACAACCAGGCCTGTGAATTAGAAGGACCAGCTTGTGCGTATTTTCAGTCCCTCAAGGCAACTTGTGCCGTTATGCCGGAAATAGTGTGTTGAGCTCTACTGCAGTCTCCAGAGCGTGTTAAAGGGTCACTGGTCTAACAAACAAGGCAAAGTTGTGACGCACTGTTTTCTCTTTGGACGTCTGATGGTAAGACTAGCCTGCCCCTGCAGTTTGTAGCCAGGGAAGTCTGGTGGGAGAAGGGAAAGAGAAAGGGGTTGTGGGATGGGAGTGACCACTTGATTGTTCAGATTCGGCCTTGAGCAGTGTGTGCTCTTAATGTTTTCTATACGGTTATATTGCTTTCTTACCGTTTCCAGTCCATGTTATAACATTTTATGCACAGCCGAGCGGCATCTGTGTGTGCATGCAAGTAATTCTGTATGTGTGTATATGTATGTGTATATGTATATGTCTGCTGAGTGTATATACATGTGTGTATGTTATGTGTTGCACATGTGTTTACATGAGCGCAGAAGTCAGTAAGCCTCTGGTATTGCTTCTCAGGAGTCATCTACCTTGTTTCACGAGACAAGGTCTCAGCCTCCATCTCCCCAGCACCGGAAATACAAGTCTAAGCAGCCACCCAGCTTTTTCATGGGGGCTGGAATCACACTCCTGCTCCAGGACACAAGGCTTTTCTCACTTAGTGGTCTCCCCAGCACTGAACATTGTTTTCTGAAGCTGACCTTGAGTCCAAGTTCCCAATGATCCGTTTTAAAGAGACATTTGAAGCTGAGGTTTGCACTTATTTTCCTTATAAGCTGTTGCGTTCACATGGGAAGCCAGCCAAGGGTGCTTCCAAGGCAGGATAACTTGTAGGGAGTTTCCAGCTGTTCCATCAAACACCCGTAGATGCATTTGGGAAGAAATCAAGTCTTGGAAAGAATTGTATTTCACACATAATTTCACGAAACATTGCACTGTATTCATTTGTATGTGAGCTGCGGAGTACAGTCCTGATCAGTGCCCGTTGGGACTCAGGGATTTCTATAGCAGTTAGCACCGTGTCCATGCATGGCACAAACAGGAGGCTATGCAGAGGCCCCGTCCTCCGAACTTCTTGCAAGAGTCTCCAAGATGGGACAGGATTCCATACTGCAAAACACTGTCCTTATGGGCAAGAAGGACAGAACGTTACCTGGACTATCAACAATGTCTCATGTCCTTTGCAGTGTTAGAAAGGGCGGTGAAGTGGCACTCAGTGTGACCAGACTTGGTGTCCTTGAGGTTATGATGATCTTTAAGGTGAGCTTTAATAAGGCCCCACATTCTGATGTCACATTAAATATTCAAAGAAGGAAGTTTATTTAGTACCTGAGGGGTGAATCAGCCTAAATGCTTTATAAATTGTTGGTTGAGTGCTGTCTTTTGTGGCTGGTGGTTTTGTGTGGTGTGTTCTAGAATAGATGCTACCATTGTTTTTTTTTTTTTTTTTTTTTTAAGTGTTTAATTACTATTTTTATTTTATTGCAGTTTTTAATGTACTATTTTTAAGTGGTTAATAATGAAAGTCATGTTGCCATCGGCTATCTTAAATTTGAAAAATTTACATAGTTTTCACTTTTATACAAGATCATAGTTATCGGATATTTTCCCCTTTAACACTGATTCCAGAGATGGCATTTATTATTATCCAGTGAAATTCTTAGACATTTCATACCTAGAATAAAGATTTAAATCGTGCCACCCCAACCTACTATTCGATAATCCGAGATTCAGCTTTAGCTATATTTAAACTGGTTAATATCAAACAGATGGCTTCTATGCTGGTGTCTAGTGTAATGGCACCAAAGACTAATGAGGCATGAGTTTCTTTGCCAGAACACACAGCTTGGCAAGGTTGTAGCCTGCTGCAGGACACTAACAAACGATGTACACATTGTGAATAAGAAAAGAAGCCAACGCCTGAGATGGTTTTCATGGAACATAATTTTGGACACATTTCTTTGAAATTAGAATGATTTTTAAAATTTCCTCTGATTATTTTATCTCAGCCATTGACATTACACTAACAACGTAAGACTTTGAAACCATGCATTCCTTTGCTTTTGGCAGTGGACATTGTGTGTTGAATGCTTTGATGTGAGTTATATACATTACCATGAGCCTACCAAATGGAGGGTAGAGAGGAGACAGCCCTGACAGTAATTGATACATTGCCTTACTTCTGTTAATTGGGTGTCTCTGTTACCCTAATGATTTCTGAAGCTGTTTTGTAGCTGGTAGTGGATCTCTGAAGTTGGTGATGGATTTTAGTTATGCATCCAAAGCTATTTCATTTTCTGAGCAAAAGCCTTATCTATGGGAGATTCAAATGAATAAAAAACTTTATGAACTATTAGATTCTCGAAAAGATTTGTTTTTATTCAGGGTTTTATACAATTTTTCTTTTCTGGTTGCACATATAGAAAAAGATGCTATTTAAATGTTAGTTGATATAATTCTTTTTAGCATCTAAAATTGTTGTATCACCGATGAGAGATTTTTTTAAACATAAAAACCTGTGAAGAATAGTGGTTTAACAATTTCTCATTTCTTTCAAGTCTACATCTTAAGACTTTTCTGAAAGTTTAACAGTAGAAATGTGCACCTGAGAAGCGAGGATCCTGGTTAGATTTTCTATTGTGGTAAAAACAAACAAACAAACAAACAAACAAACAAGAACAAACCATCATGACCCAAAAAAGTAACTGTGGACGAAAGGGTTTATTTCATCTCACAAGACTCAGCTCCCACTTGATCACAGGGATGTCAGGTCAGGATCAGAGCATCAACCTGGAGAAGTCAAAGCTATAGGTGAGTGCTGCTTACCAGCTTGCTCCCTTCTGCTGGCTTTCTTACTCTATTCAGGACCACCTGTCTAGGGAAGGCTCCACCCACAGGCAGCTGGGCTTTCCCACATCAACCAAATGCCCCATACTCTTGTTCACAGGTCAATCAGTCTGGTAGAAACATTTTCTCAGTTAAGCTACCCTCTTCCCAAATGACTCTAACTTGTGTCAAGTTGACAGAAACACTAACTGCGATAGCTAATTGTACCTAATGTGTGACCCAGTGGGACATGTTTCCTGACTAATCATTCAGTCACCAGTTTACAGGTATTTATTGATTACCTGCTGTGAGGGTGTAACTGGAGAAAAGGGAGCAAGGCACTAACTTACTCTTCTCTAGAAGCGCAATTGTTGCAGAGAAGTCATCCAGTGCTTAGAGCAAACAGTAACATTGTTTCAGCACTGCTGATTGTGCATATTAGAAAGGTCTAGTGTAATGTCTGGCATAGAAGAGCTTAACAAAACATTTAAAATCCAGTACTGGCCTTCAGCCAGCTAAACCTGGCTTCTGTGTTGAGAATGGCTGTCTGCCTGTGTCCTTGGCTCCTCCAAGTGCCACTGGAGCAGTATTTCTTATGCTATTGCCAACAGGAAACTTGTACTTTGTGGTGGTTAGATGTTCGAGACTGTCAGAGCACAAGAGACAGAGACATGGCTCAGGCATCTTTTGGTGGTGAAGCCAGCACTGGAAGGTGTTATCAGTGACTCCTGGCCCAGGGAATTGTCACCCCTGGAGCTGGTCAGATACTATGTCCATCTCACTTAAACCCAAGGTCTCAGTGCCTGCTGACCTAGTTTGTGTGGGCTCTACAGGACTTCTTGTGTTTGCGGGTTCGAGGCCAGTGCTTCAGGGATCAGGCATCAGGGCACCTGGAAGACTAAAGACTCAAATTGTTGCAGAGCAGTCATGGAGTGCTTAGAGTAAACAGTAACATTGTTTCAGCATTGCTGATTGCACATATTAGAAAGACTAGTGTAATGTCTGGCATAGAACAGTTTAACAAAACATTTAAACTCTAGCGAGCGGATGTGGACTGAGGAGCTTTGAGAACTGGCAAAAGCAGGAGCCGACTTCTGGGCTTGATTCCTGCGAGCCTGGGAGGAGAGGAGGAGTGATTTAGGAAGCAGTGGTGTGGTAGGAGGCAGTGGGCTGGGTAGGCTAGGTGACCAGTGCAACAGTTCAGCTCTGATGGCAGCTGGGGTGAAATAAGGCCCATGTGTGGCAGGTCCTTCTTGGTCACTCTGCAGTGGCAGTTGTGCTGTGCTGTCCTCCAGCTTGAAAACCTTTGTTAGTTGTTTATTAGTTTTTCTGTATTTGCAGTTGGTGGGGGTTGAGGGGTCACCTGGTGGCAACCTTTCTGTAGTTGTTCTTCCATTTGGCATGATCCCGTTCTGCATGTTTTTCTTTGATTTTTCTTTCCTTGTTCAGATATCAGGCATCCAAGCTGTTGAATTCAGTTTTAGGAAGGGCCGAGAGGAAAGGGCAGCATGTACCTCCTTGCTCTGGCGAGATCAGCTCTTGTCTCTGGAAGGGAGGTTTGCTACAAAGATAAAATGTAGTCCCCAGAAGGACTTATGGAGTCTGAGCTGTGTGGGAGGGGGTAGTTAGAGAAAACGTCAAAGCAGACATAGCCTCTTTGGAACATCATAGGAGGAGGCTGGAGAGATGGGCAGGCACTGTGGAACCTGGACCTTCTAGGAAACTTAACCAAAGTCCTCAAATACCTTTGAAGAGTTGATAATGTGAGGTTTTGTGTTTGTTTGTTTGTTTGTTTGTTTGTTTGTTTTTGAGTGGACTGTCATGACATGGCCTATCTTCTGTAGTAGGAAGGAGCCAATCAAGTTTCAGTGTTCTGGCTACCTGTTGCCTCCCTAGATCATCTCACAAGGCCTGTTTCACAGGTGCAGTGGCTATGGGAACTGAGGACTTTTCCCATGCTCAAAGTCGTGGCTTAACTTGGAAGTCAAAGCAAGACTTTCCATGTATTTGTATCACTGCCCCGAAATGTAAAGGCATGACATTTTGTCACAGGTCGCTATAAAGACAGTATGGTTTCATTGTTTTCAAGGACAGTCAATGGATATTCCTTTTAGCTTCACCACATTTTAAAGCCCAACTATAAAATGCTAAAATTATTTGGTGAAAAGTACAATTTGGGCTGGAGAGATGGCTCAGTGGTTAAGGGGCACTGACTGCTCTTCCAGAGGTCCTGAGTTCAATTCCCAGCAACCACATGGTGGCTCACAACCATCTGTAATGGAATCCAATCCCTCTTCTGGTGTGTCTGAAGAGAGCAACAGTGTACTCACACACATACAAATAAAATAAAACTAAATAATAAAATATTAAAAAAATAAAGTACAATCTGAGCAAGCCATGTATCAAGAAGAAAGACATCGGGGGATGTGACTGAGCAGAGAACAGGAGAGGTGACTGGCCTCCCACTTCCCAAGCAGTCAAGTGTGACAAGGGCCACAGATGTTACTAACACGAAGAAACAATGCCCAATGAGAGAATGGTTGCTACTCAGGATATCTGAGATGAATTCTAGGCTACAGTTTTACAGCAAACACAGTCAAAGTCACCTGCAGGGGTTTGAAGGAGCATGGCCTTCATAGGCTCTTACGCTTGCATAGTCTCCAGCTGATGAACTGTTTGGGAAGGACTAGAAGGCGTGGCCTTACTCGAGTAGGGGTGTCTTTGTTGGATGGAGTACATGGTTGGGGATTGGCTTTGAAGTTTCAAAAGCCTATACCAGGTCTACTGCCTGCCTGTCTGTCTGTGTCTGTCTGTCTGTCTGTCTGTCTGTCTGTCTCTGTCTCTTTCTCTCTCTCCCTCCCTCCCTCCCTTTCCTCCATGCTGCCTGTGGATCAGGCTGTAAAGCCCTCAGCATGGCTGTCTGCTTCCATCATAATCATAATGGACTATCCCTAGGAACCTTCAGGCAAACCTCCAATTAAATGCTTCCTTTTATAAACAAGAGTTGCCTTGCCCAGGGTGGCTCTTCACAGCAACAGAACAGTTAAGTGAGACTTCTAGGTAGGATTTCTCAGTGGGTGTGCAGAGCACTTATTTTAATATCGCTTTCTGTGTCTATCAGATAGTTCGGTTTGGGCAGACTGGGATTCTTTGGAAGGCAGAGGACACAGTGTTGCTTTTGCCTTATCATGGAAGTTGAAAGGGTTTAGATCACATGGACAGTGGGGGAATCTGGGAATTTGGTGATAAGCTTCACTTCAAACTATTTTTTTAGCCTTCTGTTTTATCTGTTTTTATTACTTGAAGCAGGCCCAGTTAACAAAGAAATGGGGCTTATTTAGCTTATAGTTGTGGAGATAAAAGGGTGTCGCACTGGCCTGATGATGTCACAGCTACAGGAGGGCACACCTGTTGTGGGTAGAGATGACATTTTTGAAAAGGGATACCCAAGAGGCTGGGCTCTCATCTCTCTTTTCAAGGTCTCCCTGAATGACTCCCCAATAGAACTCAGGGGATGCAGTGGTTGTCACTTCAATCAGACTGTTAACATGGAGGATAGCTTAGTGCCCTGTGGCTTAGATGGAGATATGGGTGGAAAAGCAAACAAGTCTCTGAGCTTCTTCCCAAGTATTTGATGCTCTAACCTAGACTCCTGGAGTCTCTCAGGGTGGTTTAACATGGGGCCTCAGTTCTCAGGTGAGCTAGTGGGAGCCCCGAGAAAGGCTATAGAGATGCAGAGATGCAGGGCAATAGTACCTGAGTTGTGGGGTGCAGGTGGCAGGTGGGACCTGCCTGGCCTTGGATGCAGTAAGGAGGCAGGAGAACAATCATCTTCCTAGCTCAGCTTCCTTTTCCTCCTCCACAGTGCTGCCTCTCCCTCTGCAGCTCCTCTGAGGTTTCTCAGCTGTTGTTTGAGAGGAGGCAGACAGACAACCTGCCATTGTTTGTGTGTCTGAGTGGTTACTCCAGAGGTGTGGGGTGTCATGATTTCTACTTCTTTCTGATTTCAAACTGTTTTTTTTTTTTTTTAGTAAAATCTTTGTTGAATGATAGCTTTTGTTTTTCTCATTTCATTTTCTTTTTTATTTCTTTGAAAAGTTTCTCTGTCGCCTTCTGTAAGTACACTTAAAAATGCCTTTGGTTGTAGAAAAGCAGGCTTTCCTCACCCACACAGTGGCTAGCATCTGTTCGAGGCAGAGCCATAGGTGATGTGTGACCTCACAGGACCTGCACACTGGCCTGATCTGCACAGTGTGGCCAGGGGTCTGTGGATTCCTCCCCAGGGGTAGGCCCCGTGAGGTCTGGACCTTACATTCCGTACATCCAGTGCTCATGTACTGTGTGTCAGAATGCTGGCTGCCTCTTCTCGTTTGTTCTGAGGTGACATCATTCCCAATGTGAGAAATGTTCTGTGTCTCTCACTCCACAGGTCACACATACATACACACACCACATACATACCCCACATACGTACACCACATACATACAGGACACACATGTGCCCATGTGTCTGCACATGTGCATACACACACACACAAACACACACATACACACACACATACACACAGATTATACATTACACAAACACAAATAAGAATAATATTAATGCTACTTTAATTGCTTCCGAGAAGGAGCACTCCCTTTTGCTGGGTGGCTACCGGCCCATTCACTTGTTGAAGAAGCTTGTGTTTTTGCCTGACATGGGCTTGATCTGACGGATTTGTTGTAAAATTTCCAGCTGTAAACAGCACCTGTTCCATGGTTTTGCTGCCTATGGCTTCTCATACACGGAGTTCTGTGATGTTTCCCGAGTTGTGAGTTCTCTGGAACTCATGGATGGTGGCACGGCCTACCACCCATTTACTTAGCCTCTTGCATCTAACCCAGTGTTTGATGTGACAACACATTCATTTAAGAAACAGAGATTGAGGGAGTGAATGTCTGATTTGGAAACCCTACATTTGTCTCACTGATACTAATTCTGTTTGCAGTTAAATGATTTAAGGGTGTATATTTTAGCACAGCAGGTAGGTGATGGGGTAGGCACAGGGGGGAGGAGATAGGGTGGACACAGGGGGGAGGGGATAGGGTGGACACAGGGGGGAGGGGATAGGGTGGACACAGGGGGGGAGGGGATAGGGTGGACACAGGGAGGGGATGCATCCAGCACCCTGCGTTGATACAGAGACTAGCACAAAGAAGATCCAGCTTTTCCATCATGGTGAGACTGGGGAGAGGGCCAGAGCAGGGTGTGTGAGCAGTCATCTGCCTGAGCCAGTGTCTCATCTGCATCCACAGCGGGATATGCAGGAGGCATCATTGCCCTGTGAGGACCGAGGGCATATCTTCCATCCCTCTAGGGTCAGCAGCCGGTCTGTCCCAGGTAGTTGAACCTGATCAGGGTTAGGGTTCCTCCGAGTGGTGGGCAGGGAGAGGAGGTGTTCAAAGTAGACTGGTTAGGACAGGGAACATTGGGACACGATGTCCGGGTGGGTGGCTGGGTCTCCTGAGGTTTGGCATGGGTGTGACTCAGCACCTTGGCTCTGCCTTTCCTGGAATCAGGACATGGAGAAGTTGTTACATGCTGGAGCTGTACTGTATCCCGCCAGGGCCCGGCTCCTGTCTTGGCGATTCTGGCTGGTCCATTGGAAACCCAAGCTGAGGTGGAAGTAGGTGCAGGGGCTTTGGCAGAGAACTGACATCTGTGGGATGAAGGAGAGATTAGGAAGGGAATAAATGTGGAAGTACAGTGTACTGGGGCAGGAAAGGCTTGGCCAATCAGAGTGCTCCAGCATCCAGACTCCTAAAAGTCCTGAAGCCCAGCCTTGCCAACCAGTGACATGGCTGGGTTTTCACAGTGAGCACCTACTGGGACCTCCTAGCATAGGTGTGGCTGTGAGTATGATGGCTTTGTCCCTCCCCTTCATTCTGCAAGTGCTGGTAGAGGTACTTGGGTTTGGGAAATGGCAGAGTTCCCAGCAACAATTTTTAGAATTAAAATATAAAGACATCCGTTCCCCTTTCCTTTCCTTCCTTTAGTCCCTCCCCCACTCCCTCTCAAGTCTACAGCCTCCTGCTTTGCGACTGTCACACACCTGCGCCTAAGCAGGCACGCAGAAACTGTAGCATGTGTGTCCTTGCTTGATGGTTGAGTTTTCAGGCAAGAACAAATTCCGGTGTACCACCAACCACCAAACAACAAAATGCTCCCAGAGGCTTTTCATAGAGTTGAACCAAAATGAGACTTTGTTAGATTCAATCACGAATAATGACACTGAGGAGGTGGCTCTGGGGCTGGCGTAACCTCCGGTGTCATCCTTTGGGAACTGTCCCTTGCATTTTTGAGACATGGTCCCACCTTGTTCCTCAGATCCTTAAGACGGTGCCACTCCCTCAGGTCCATCAGCATGGGTCTGAGAAGGGCTGCCCTCTGTTTCACCCAGCTTGTTAATTAACATCTATATTAAATGTGCATGTTAATGGGGATGTCATTTACTTATATACCCATAGGCACCACACAGTGATCAGCCCCAAAGACCATTAAATAATTGGATGCATCTCTAAGATGTCACAGTTGGTTCAAGTTGCAGACATTACCTGTTGAACCTTCTCCACTGGATCTTGAGAATTTGGAATCTGACACATGGACCCTCTGATGACAAGTGTAATTAGGCAGAGACTCTGGTGAGCCGAGGAAGCTTTCACTGGCTCAGCTGACAGGAGTCAGTTTCCATTAAGGTCCTTTCTCCATCTCGAGCTGATTTGTGTGCAGCATGGGAGGTATGGATCTAGTTTGGTTCTTCTGCACATAGACACCCACCTTTCTCGTATGTTTTTAGCAAGCGTGGAGTTAGGCACTCACATCTGGGTCTGTTCTTCCATTCCAGTGCCTGCCTGTTTAGGCTTTTGTCACACTGGATTTTTTAACTGTAAGCTCCACAGCATAATTTGAGGCTGGAGGTATTAAACACCTCCAGCACCACTCGTTCTGCTGGGGATCTTGTGTCTCGATGTTATGAATGAGTCTACCCCTGGAAAGACAGAGGTGCTGGCTTCTTTTGCTGACTTTATGCAGTCTTTTGGCACAGTCAGCAGTGTAACATAACTCTCTGCCTGGCTACTAAGTACACCTCTAGACATTCACTACAGTTTCTAAAAAAGTGCTATATTAAATATTCATTGTATCCAAAGAGATAAGTGTCTGAATGACTAAGAAAAGTTGCTTAATATTGTTCGTTATTGGGAGACCCAACGAAATAGAATTGTACAGCTTGAAGCAGGCATGGTCAAGCGACATTGTCTGTCTGCTTGCTACACTTCCCTAGTACAAGAAAGTTTCAGTTTAATGTGATTTGTTTTACACACACACATACACACAGAGGGAGAGAGAGAGGGAGAGGGAGAAGGAGAGAGAGAAAGAGGATAGGAGAGGAGAGTTTTAAATCTAGATTGTACATATAAAAAAAGATGTATGATAATTATCTGAGTCTGGCTTATTTTGCTTAACAGTGATTCCCCCCGCCCCCTTTCCTACAGAGGACATGGCTTCCTTTTCCTTTGCAGTTAAAGAGAACCCCTTTCTCTCTCCTACCTTCCTTACCGTCCTGGTCCCGACCGTCTAGGCTGTTTCAGTCCCTGACTGTTGTTTATACTGCATCAGTGTACGAGGATGTGCAAGCCTCTGTGTAGTGCTTGCTGACTTTGCCCTCTCGGTCTGTCCTGCAGAGCCAGTCATTCAAGAGCAGTGAGGTCATTCAAGTTCAAGTTATAGCTTCTTGAAGACCCTCCATGCTGATTTCTGCCAGCTCCACCAGTGGCAGTAAATAGGATTCCACTCTCTGCGACCCTGTTAGCATTTGGTTGTCTGTGTCCGTTCTGACTATGGTGAGATAGAATTCCCCAAACAGTTTTGGTTTGCATTTCTCTGATGGCTAAGGAAGTTGAATGACCGTTCAAGTATTCGTTCATCAGCGAATGTCCTCTGTTGACACCGTCCCATCCTTTCACCGATTGGCATGTGTGTGTACAAGTTGCTGTATGCACCACATATGTGTGCACGTGCACAGTGGTGGTGGTGGAGGTTGGCATCAGGTGCTCTCTGTAACACTCCCCCTTATGTTTTGGGACAAGGCCTGTCGCTGAACCTCAGCTCACTGGTTTGAGCGCCCAAGACCTACCTATCTCTGGACCCCAGCGCTGGGGTTCTAAATGTGCTGCCCTCACTGGCTTTTTAACTGAGTATGGGGGAAATCCAAACTCAGGTCCCTATGTTTGCACAAGCACATCCCCCACTGAGCCATCTCCACAGGCCCAATTTCTACACTTCCTTATATAGCCTAAATATTAACCCTTGTCTGATGTCAAGTTGTAGATCGTATTTCCCTCTCTGCCAGATGTCCCTTCCCTCTGCTGGTTGCTTCTTTTGCTGGGCAGAACAGTTTAGCTTCGTGTAGCCCCAGTTGGCATCACTGTGGGGTTGTTCCCTGCACTCCTGGGGCCTTTCAGTAAGCTCAGAATGAGCATGTGACAGAGGCCATGGGAGCACTCTGGTACCTACCAACGGTCCGGATTTCTTTAATCTCTTGTTACAAATGTGGGTCCATTACTGTAATCCCATCTCATATCAGGAACACATTGAGAGTGATCACAAAACACAAATATCCACACATTGATAAAGACTTATAAATTATTTAAAGGGAGCATTTACTGTGAAAGGGACACCGTTAAGTGCTAGGAACCCCGAGGGGATTCTTTTCCCTCCATGCCCTGTTCTGGCTAAGGCTTTTAAAGATCATTAAGACGGAGTGTGGATGGAGGTGGTTTTCCTTTCTGAGAAAACATGGTTGTATTTAGCAAGCCTATTTGTTCCGACACTGCTGGTGTCCTGGTTCGTTGATATCAATGGCGTGCACGCATCCCAACAACGGGGCTGGGTGCCCAGGCACAGGCTCCCCTGTATCTACATGTTGAACAGATAATGTGTTTAAGGAAGAGTCTCCCTCCTGCCTGAACACCTGGGTCCTCTGCTGCGAACCTTTCTACTGATAATTTGATGTTCAGAAACAACTTAAAATTTGTCATCCAGGTTTGTTCCCTCTTTTTCAGTATCTCTTACTCAGCCATTCAAAGGGAGCTTGGCCTTTAGACTATGTGAAACACCCAGCAGCAGCTCAGTGGTGGGTGCAGCGTGAAGCCACTAGGACAGCATTCCAAACTGAGGCTCTAACCTGGAATTCTTCCTGTTTACCAGTGATAGTAACAGAATGAATGGGGGGGGGGGCTATAGAGGATGGGGGAGGGCGGTCCACCAGCAGTACTACAGTATTGGTCAGAGGTAGCTAGTTGCTTCTTTGCTATTTATTTATTTTGGAAGAATAAGTCTATTTTCAGTGGCGATTCGCACTGTTAGGATGGTGTTTCTCTTTGGCTGTTTTATGGCTCCCCGGTATAGGCCTTTCTCTAGACAGCACAGCTGAGCCCTGCAGACAGAGGGCTTGCCATTGCTCACCTCGAGCCCCTCCACTACAGAATGAAATTAAATGCCTTCCTTCTACTCGCTTAAATCTGTGGTACAGGAGAGTTCAATAAACGGAGTTTCCAAGTATAGGTAAGAGGGAGCGGGGATTTATTGTCTAGCCTCATGACAACATTCTGTGTGTAACAGACTTGACATTCATTTAGCATACATTATAAGTGACAAGTCAGATGAAGAGGCCAAGGAGGGAGAGGAGGAGGAGGAGGGAGGAAGGAGAGAAGGAAGAGGAGGAAGAAAAGGGGGGAAAGAAGGAGAAGGAGGAGGAAGAGGAGGAGGAAGAGGAGGAAGAAGAGGAGGAGGAGGAGGAGGAGAAGGAGATATTTATAAATTAGTTCCAAGGTGAAAATCCAGAAATAATCTATAGGCAAAGGTTTTCTTTCAAATACCTTAAATTTCCCAGAGAACTGAAGATAGTTAGTCTGAGGAGTCAGATGCTAGTCTGTCAGATGCTTGGCCCCGGTTGCTACTTGGTTAGGAGGAGTGACAAGTCAGATCAGGGAGAAAAAGCTGGGAAAGCTTTCTTAGCAGATGTGGGACTCAGAAGCTGTTCTTCTCTATAGTGGTGGAGGGAGAGAGTGCAGAGTCACACTTTATTTGGCTCTGTTCCATCATGATACCCAACACCACTCCACACAGTGACTCCACATTGGATGCCTGTAAAGATGATTGCGTCAATTCATTAAAATTAACTAATTAAATTTGATACATGCTTCCACCGTACAGCATAGGCTGACCTCAAAGTTACAATCCTCCTGCCTCAGCTTCCCTAGGCACATGCCACCATACCAGCCAGTTTGCCTCTTTAAGCCCTGCTTAATGAGTTGCTAAGAAAGTTTCTTGATTACACTCACCCAAACCTCTGTAGCTGTAGAATCCACTCATGAACTAATGATGATTTAATAGTTCCCTTTTCAGAGGGAAAGAGAGAGAGAGAGAGAGAGAGAGACAGAGAGAGAGAGAGAGAGAGGTAGGTTTAGGAAAAAGTAAGATAGGAGGTGAAGAGCAAGTGAAAATTTCCATAATGCTGCTTCAATAAAGAAGATTAAGAAGTACTGGGGTCCTGGTACACTCTTCAATCTTAGACGAGTCTTAAGGCAGTACCTAAGCCGTTCCTCAGCCATCACCCATACACAGTGGGCATATTCCGGTCAGATATGGGATAACCAGTGTTGAAATCTAATTGTTTATTCTCAAGAGCCACAGTGTGTTCTGGACTAGACTTGGTCTCACAGTGGACATGGAACCACTGGGACACACTGGGATCCAGGGATGGGTTGATGGGGGCCACTGAAAGAAAAGGGGGGCTCAGACCTGTCTGGACTTGGGAGCTTGCATAGGGGCTGTTTTTAACTGTGCCTGCTGCACAGACACAGGCTGGGGCAGGAGGATTGTAAGTTGGAGGCCAGCCTATGGTGTATAGTGAAAGCATGTATCCAGTTTAATATGATGCAGGTGTACGACATTTGCAGACAGACTTTGATGGCTGAAGATGATGCAGGACCCGAAATAGAGATGCTTGCAAAGATGTAGTTTGTATAGAGAAAGGATGCAACATTGAAACAACATGCTGGCTGGATCTGGAGAGGTGGGCAGAGCTGCGGCAGCTGACAAGCCACACTAGATCCTATGTCCTACACTGTGGATATTATACTGGCATGGTTTTATCTATAGCCAGCACCCATAACTGGTCCCTTGGGGTCTCACTGAGATTAGCTGACAGCCATCACCATCGCTTCAGCAGTAAATGCTGACCGTAGGGGTGTGTGCTGGTGTGTGCTGCTTGTACTTGCCTTTGTAGGAAGTGGCCAGGCCCTTTCATGCCTGCTGAGACCTCTCCTCAGAGCACATACACTAAGGAGGGGCGGGGTGGGGGAGCGCCTGTGTGGCATTTCTCCTCCTGCGTCTTCGTAACCCGTTAGTGTCCCTAGAGTTGTTGAGTTGACTGTGCCTGTGAGTGACATGTGTCTCTTTTAGAATCTTAAAAATCGTAATCTACACAAAGGGCTGCTGTGGTATTTAGTCTCCACAGATTTATTCTCTCAATGTAGTCTGTTTAACTTTTCCAGTCTTGCAAACCAAGACTCTCAGACTTGCTAAGAGGGAGCTTTGCAGAAGTGCTTTGAGAGTGAACGAGTGTGCTGTGTCTCGATGCGCCTTCCAGATGCTAATTGTTTCTCTCCTTGCTTCTCTACCCTCAGATGAACCGTCTCCTAAGGAAGTCAGCAGGGTGAGTAACTGAACACATTTCCTACAACACTGCCCCAGGACAGAAGACACAAAGTTCCTCCCCATATATTTCCCTGTTATCTTAGCGTTCAGGTGAGAAAAGTATAGCAGGATCTCTACGCCCTTTCCAGGGCATCCCTAGGGCAGTCAGCACAGAGAGAGGCTGCACACGGAGGCCCCAGGGCTGAGTACCCAGATGAGGCGTGCCTGCACACCCCAGGTCTGTATCCATGCTGGGTTGTTAGAACCAAGACTGCAGATAGAGGTTGGATTTACGGATTCTCCAGGGAATCCCTGAAGGCCATGCTGTACAGCATCCGCATGTGGAGGTGTGACCTAAACCCCAGCTACAGAGACCTCTCTCAGCACCGTCCGCTCTGCAGGATGCCACAGCCTACCACTGAGCTGGCTCCCATCTGTACTGTGCCTCTGAAGATGCCTGGTTCTCAGCCCAGCCACCTCGATTATAGAGGAGCCAAGGCCGGCGGCTTCTGTGAAGTCAGGGCAGTGCTCAGCACCCCGAGATACTCAGTGCTGTTGCCTTCTAGAGTAAGCTGGGTTAAGGGGTTTAGCCAACATAGTGAGGTGGGCAGGTGAACTGGGGGATATAGCTCAGATATGTGAAGTGCCTCCGGTATTCACATGAGGGAGGACCTGTGATTGGATCCCCAGCCCCCATTTTAAAAGAAAAGGCAGGGGATGGTCATATGCATCTGTAACCCTGGTGACGCCGGACATTTGAGGGACACAGGATTTAGCCATATTCTTGTTACCAGCCACGTTCCCGCCTTTCCTGTTGTGTGGTTGACACTTAGAAAGACGATCTGAGCAGAACAGGGAGAGGCAGCATCAAGATGGGAAGAGATCTCAGCTCTCGGCTTTGAGACAGTGCCAGTCCGTGGGCTGTCCGGGGTTCGTAGGGACAGAACACTGTAGCCATGTGCTGTTCTGCTCTTGGAAATGGGATAGTGATAGGAATGGAGTCCGTTTTTAAGTTTTTTTCTTATAACGTTGATATTCTTTTCTGAGTATTTATTATGAGAGGTCGCTGTTTGCTCTTGGAAGGCACGGCGTCCATTAGGATCTCCGCAAATGCTTTGTGTTTTTACTAAGCCAGCCTGGTGTGCGAGCTTCACGCTTAGCTGGCAACCATCTGTTTGTGGCCTTCTTGCTGGTGTTCCTTGGCCCACCAGCCCTTCCCATTTGTTGTCTTGTGACCCCACTGCTCTTCATCACCCTCTAGACCCCCAGGGCCATGGATGCCCTGCAAACTGTGAGTTTGGCAGCAAGCTGCCCTCTGTCCTGGTTGTTTCTGCTTTTGCTCACATCAGACCATCACGATGGTGTTTACCTTTCCACCTATACAGTTAGCCCATAGTAACCATCCACTGATGTTTGCATTCTCCTGAGAAAGCAAAACAGATGCTTCCCTAAAATCCATTGTCTGCAGGTCCTTCCTCACACAAAAGTTAGCTTTTGTCCGGTGTGTACTAAGAGGCTACTCAGACCATGGTTGTGTGGGCGGACATTCACAAACCCTTTTAAATGTACCCATGAATCTAGGGGCTCATTGTTTCTTTTCCCTTTTTAATGGACATTTACTTACAAATAGCTGTCTAGTTTCTCCCCCGCCTCTTTTGGCTGCTCACGTCTGTGGCTCACAGACTCTTCCTGACAGATGAGAGAGTGAGGGACCTTCAGAGTTAAGTGACCGGGGACCTTGAGGGGACAGGGTTAGAATGTTCCCCTGGGAGTGTAACTGCCTGAGTTTTCTTGGGTAGATGGGGCAGATTGCTTTGCCAGAGTCCAGATTCCATTCTCTGGCCTTCACTTTCACCCAGCCTGGTAAAGACAGTGACTGTTGCTCCTGCTTAGCGTGTCTGTATTCTGAGGGAGAAATAATACTACTGTCAGCTCAATCATGGGGCGGCACCAGACTGTCTCCATAGTACACTGGGATCCTACGTCGTCATCCCTGAATTGAACCAGGATATTGTTATTTACTTAATGAGTCATTGTTTTGGGAAGAGGATATTAGGAGAGCCCTAAGCGGCCCTGTTCAGTTTGGCTTTATTGATCTTGAAACATAGGCAAAGTTGTCTGAGACTTAGGGATGCTGTTGCCATAGTTAGCCAGATTCACCCCTGTTCAGCTTTCTCCTTGACTCAGGTGACTTGGTAAAGAAAGAGAAGGCCATACAGTGACAACTTTAATCGCTTTACATTAGGTAGTCAGCTTCCCCCTACCCCGCCTCCTTTATATACATGAAATATCCATGACTACATTGTGGGGCTTTCTGGATGACCCTGTTTCTAATACCTCTGGTCACTGAGTTCAGTGTCACACCGTGCTTTTCTGTGCCGTGTGCCCGCCTTCACTGTTCTAACAAGTGGTGTGGTCTGATGAGAGAGGCTACAGTGAGCGAGCACCGTCCCTTTCCAGAGGGGTTAGGGAAGAACAGAGTTACAGGTGGCAAGGAGTTCCCAGGCTGACAGGGTGGGAGACCAGGGAAGGTGACCAGTCCAGGTGCAACAGGTATGCCCGGGGACCTCACATAGGAGCTGGAGACTTCCAGAGGGCTGAAAACAGCAGTGTGCTCTCTCATTCTCTACTTGAGTATCAAGAATATAATTAAGGGACCTGAAGAGATGGCTCAGTGGTTAAGAGCCCTGAATGCTCTTCCAGAGGTCCTGAGTTCAATTCCAACAACCACATGGTGGCTCACCACAATCTGTAAGGAATCCAAAGCCCTCTTCAGGTGTGTCTGAAGATAGCTACAGTGTACTCACATACATAAAAATAAATAATTCTTTTTTTTTAAAAGTGTAATTAAGATGGTTTTGTTGATGTCATAGTATTTAAATGGTTAGGCAGATGAAGACACAACAGGTAGGTGTTTTGCTACAGCCCCGAACTAAGAGTAACCTGAATTTTACACAGAAGCAAGTGTCCTGAGAGGCTGAACTTCTTATCTTTCAGGAATAGTTTTTGACGTCACAGAAAGGATTTCCCCCTTGGTCTTTAGGCCCTTCATGTCTCTTTGCTTACTGGCTAGTATTTCTCTGAGGTTTAATCTCTTTATTGGTGGGGAGTGTAGACCTGAAGTCGGGCGGTGGAGCGGCAGGGGCAGGAAGCACCCTGTTCCATGCTGAGGCTGCTCTTGCAAGTATCCCATCTCCCGGAAAGTCAGTCCTCCCTGTACAAGGTGCTCCCTCAAGGATCACATGATCAGCTGTCCAAGGGGAGGCCACAGGAAAGGACACCTTCTGATCCCTTAGAACCGGAGTTAAGATGGTTGTGAGCCACCACGTGGTGTGGGAAACAGAACCCAGGTCCTGCAGAAGAGCAGCAAGTGCTCTTAACTGCTGAGCTGTCTCTCAAGCCCTTTGGAGAGGCTTTCTAATGGGCTGGCAGAAAACCTGCTTATAACTAAGTAAAGCTGAGGAAGCAGGAAGGGGGGAGTCGAGACGCTGGGCTTCTCTGCGAACGGGTAGAAAATGGCGTTTTCTGTCTAGGTGGCTGTAAACTGAAGTAAGCTACCCTCAGTTGTCCCCAAGGAACGGCACCAGCCCCCTTTCAGGGTAAAGTCCTCTTAGTATTGAATTCCATAAAAGTGCAAATGTAAGTTAACGTGGCTGATTTTACAACTGTGCTCAGTCAATTCCAAAGCAAAGCATCGAAGGCAGCTCTGCTTTCAAGAGTGACGGTGAGCACACAGGCAGCTGGCGTAGGGAGGAAGGGCAGGACCTGGAATAACTCTGCCTCCTCCGGCTGGCATGATAGGAACCAGGGTAGAAGAAGCACGTGCGTGTAATCCCAGCACACAAGAGAGCAGGAGGCCAGCCGCTACCACATAGGAAGTTTGAGCCCAGACTGGACTACTTTAGAGGCGATCTCAAGGTGACCAGAAGGAAACAACAGCAACAACAAAAAACAAACAGTGGAAAACAAAATGCGGCCATTTCGGAGCATGGGAAAGTGGGTCCTTTTAAACCTAAGTATGCAGGGAGTGATCACTTACAACACCTACAGCCTGGAAGTTTTATGGGTGTAGATACATACACATAAGGCTTCATTGTCACACTCGCACATGTGTACATGTGAATGTGTTTATGTGTGTTTATATATAAATGTGAGTGTATGTGTTTTTGTATTTATGTGTTTATGTGAGTGTGTATACATGTGAGTGTGCTTATGTGAGTATTTACATGTGTGTTTACGTGTATGCTTATGTCTGTGTATATGTATGTGAGTGTGTTTATGTGTGTGTGTGTGCGGCCTATGTTTGTGTCTGTATCTGGATTTTCAGATGTGTATGTGTGCCTCTGTGTGTGACAGAGAGAGACAGAGACAGAGACAGAGACAGAGAAAGGCATTAGCTATGAGGTAGCTTTATATGACTCGAGTTAATACTTACGGACAAGCATGTGGGAGGCCAGCAGAGAACCTGTCACTTTGATAATGAACAGATCCAGAAGACTGGGAAACTGTATTAGTAACATTCCCTATTGTTGTGACAAAGTACCCACAATTTGGGGAATGACGAACAGTCCATCCTGGTGGGAAAGCGTTGCAGCCGAGTGGAGCAGCTGTCGCCCTGAAGTTGAGATCGGGGAGCTCACTTTTATCTTTTAGTCCAGCCCAGCACCCTAGCCCATGGAGTGTTTCCGTCTACATTACTGTAGGGCAGGCTGTCCCACCTCAACCAATCTAATCTAGAAACTCCCTCTCAGACACGGCGCCCAGAAATCTTGTTTCCCGGGTGCTTTCTGGATCCGGCCAAGTTGACGGCATTAACCACACAGCATCCAAAGAACACGTAAGAGATGACAAGGCCCCAGATAGGTAAAAGAAAATGGAAACATTCTTAACTCTGAAAATCCAATGGCTCAGTGGATGTCTCTCTTCCGCAAAGTCACTGCACCCTAGAGAGGAAGAGCCCTTGGGACGCCTGCCAGGGAAGCCAGCCTTCTCACATCAAACACGTGGCTTCAAAGTTGCTTCAGGCACTGGAACTTGTGAATGAAAGCTTCCCCCCCCCCCCCCCCGGCTGCGGGTGGTGTCTTCCAGCTTTAACTGCTGGCTATTCAGGTAGCCACAGGATCTGGAAGCCTCCGAGGAGCTCAGCTCTGAGCACAACGGCATCCCAAGTGGATTCAATATAAAAAATGATTACCAGGGCAAGTCAGTGTGTCCTTCTGCTACCTGGGCACGGCTGTCAGTGTTACTGGATCTGCTTGCTCTCACTTCAGGCAAAGCCCACCGTATCAGCAGTGGAGTGAACACAGGGACCGTTTGTCTACGAAGAGTTGTTTCTGGCTGCATGCTGACGGTGCTATGTAAAAGACAGGCACGTCCTACGGTCGTCAGCGGAGCCATTTACTCTGAAGCTCACTACTATGCCACACAATAGCGAGTTCTAAAGACGGGAGCTGAACACTCCTTTCCCACAAGATTTCAAGCTGTTAACCTGTTTTACCCCACCATCCTCAGCAGCCATAAAGCCAGGGTTGAGATATTTAAAGATATTATGACAGAAGAATTGTTTGAAGCCCAGATGCACAGCTGCTTCCTCTGAAGCCCAGGCGGTTGTGAACGTTGCTATTCGACACGCATCTTTATTGTGAAGGGAGAAATATAGAAAATACCTACAGCGTGTCTCGATGAATCCAGCTGGCCTCCCATTGCAGGTTCTCATGAAGGCGTTTGATTTATCTGTCAAAGACATGGGCTGCTTGCTCGGTGTTTTCTTGTTTATTTCCCCCAACAAGTGCACACGGCTGAGAACTTTAATCGCCAGGGACTGACAACCTGAAGCCCATATGCTAGCTTCTAGTAGTGACGTAAGCTCCAGAATTGTTTGCTGTTGTCCTTGATGACGCTTAGTTGTTGTATGATTCTTCTCTGCCTGAATTATCATCTGAGTAGCCCTTTGCATCCTGTCCATCTTTTTGCCCCGAGTTAAGTTAGTTCATATTCTCAAACGAACCCTTGAATTCAGTATTCTTCATTTTATTGGTTTTCATTTGGCTCGCATAGAGTTGATGGCACTACCTTTTCAGAAGGATACGTTTGTTTGTTTGTTTGTTTGTAGAATCCTTCCTGATTCCCCAGCTCAGTGTGAATCCTTTGGGCAGTGTCTGAGGGGAGGCTGGCCTCTTCCCTGGGCTAGTGATCTGTGTGCTCTCCTTCCACGCTGTCTGGCGTCTTCTCTAGCTTTCTCCAAACCCCCTCATCCTGCTCTCAGGAGCATGCCTTGCTCCCTCCACGGGGGTGCAGCGTTCCTCAGAGTCACTTTCCAAGACTGACACAGAAGCTGCCTTTTTCCATCTCCCAGACGTCTAGGGTAAGCCTCCTGTGACCTGTCAGTAGCTATTCTTACCCATTCTCCGAGACGTTGTTGAAGGTGGGTTCCTGGGTCTTGCAGATGTCAGGTGAGCACTCACCACTGAACCGCCAGCCATTCCCTATCTGCCACTGAGAGTTTAAAATAAATGGTTGCTGGAAGCCAGCCCCTCACCCCACACTATCCGCGTGCCCCCTCCGCCTCTGCCTCCGCTTCCGAGGCTTGTGAACTTCACTGGTCATTCCCAGCCAATGCACAGTTGTAGAGTAGTTAGGATCTCCAGCTTGTGGTGTCTGTGTGACCAAAAAAAAAAAAAAAAAAAAAAAAAGTCTTTATTTATAGCTTTGCTTACTTTAAAATGCCTCAGCTGAGCTGGGAGACAGCTCGGGCTGTAAAGTGCTTACTCTGCAGGCTGAGGATGCCAGCTCAGTCCCCAGGATCCACAGTGTAGACAAGTGCCAGACGCCCGGAGGCACCACAGTGACCACTTAGTGACAGTCGAGGGACACAGTAAGATTTCATAGGAGATGCCATGACATCCGTCGGATAGGACCGGGCATGCTTTGCTTTGTTTTCTGGCATTGCATCTGTTGCAAGGTGCTTTCTTCAGAGGGGTCACCCTTGATAAAGATTGTTCTGCAGAAGATCAGTGTGAACTGGAGCTGAACAGCGGTGTGTCCGTTCTCATCCCAGGGTTTGGGAAGCTGTGCGGTGCCGGACTTCTTTGGCTCTCGATCACAAGCTATCTTAAAGGACAGCTGTCACTTGACACTCACATGAACTTTATGAAGTGTTGAAAGTTTTGAAGATGATTACAGTGTGTCTCCCTGTCACACAGATGAGAGACTTAGAGCCCAGAGACAATAGTCCATGATAAGCAGTCCATCCATGTCCCAGGATATCTCTCTCTCTCTCTCTCTCTCTCTCTCTCTCTCTCTCTCTCTCTCTTGTGTGTGTGTGTGTGTGTGTAACTGCTGGGTGCTGACCTCACTGGGAACAGACTGTTATTAAAAGGTTATTGCCAGACTGTGAGAAAGGACTCAATGTGAAGACATTTGTAACAGATCTCAGCTACTCATGTGTCGACTTGCTGACTCTCTCCCTACTCCTGAGACACACAAGAATGTGTTTGCTTACGGAAGAGAAACACCCAAAAGCCAGAGATTCAGCTCAATGGTAGAGCACTTGTCTGGCAAGTGTGGGGTCAGGGTTCAGTTTCTAGAATTCACACCCCACACAAAATCCCACAAAATAAACCCCACACATCTAGTGCAGCTTTTGACATGGTCATTCTCTCTCTGCTCAGCTTTCTTCCTGGTCAGCTTGAGTCTCAGATAAGCATGTTGCCAGGACTTGGGAGACCTCAGAGTCAGTAGAGACTTGGTTGGCAGTAGAGAAGGGCAGTTATGACAGTCTAATATTCTATGGAGCTCTTCAGAACAATTCACAAAGGAGCCTTCTCAGGCTGTAATCTGCACAGTGCTGTTCTGCCGGCTCTGGGATTTGAACTGCCTGTGCGTCTATTCTGTCACCACACTGGTGCCTTTGTGAGATGGGAGTCTGGAAGAGTCTCAAGCTAGAACACAGCTGGGGAGTAATGGCAGTCTGTTCCTTGTACAGAATGCAGCAATAAATCACCGCAGACGCAGTCCGGTGGCCAGTGGTCAGGGTAGAGGTGACATACGTCCAGTGGTCCTGCAGTTTTGCTAACTTCTTCACGAATATTTATCGAGGTAGGAAGCTGCAGGCTTGTGGGGAAAGAGGGAGAAAGTCTGCCTTGTACATTTGCTAATTGTATGTCAAGGTCCTTGCTCCCCTGGGCCTGACTTCTCCAATTCTTATCTTAAAAGTCTCAAGCCTGTAAGCTGGCTTCCCCCAAGATTTCATTGACAAGTCTGGTGTGACGATCACATCAGGTTTCTACCTGCTCTCCCAGAACTTTATGGTTAAAGACCGGAAAGCATGCCAGAGGGCTGTCCCTTTGTTAGGGAAGGTTACACCTGATCATCTGGCCGTGACTTCAGCACTCTGCAGATGAGACCATTCTGGTTACAGCTTTGATTTTTTTTCCCTTGTAGGGATACCAGTCTCCTCATTTCTGGACAGTGAATGCAGGCACTTGACCCCCTGCCATCCTGAGGTTTAAGTTGTGAGTGAAGTCAGAGAGTGATGTCAGATGGCAGCGGTATTCATGCTTGTCCTGGGTTTCAAGCAGGGACAGCCATAAGCCATGGCTTGGGGTGGCAACCCAGCCTCTATCGCTGCTGACTGTGACTCACTAGTCCTGCTGTCTCTGACCTTTAATCAGGAAAGTGCTGGTGTTCGCTAAGCACCGTGTGGCCCAAGTGGTCTTTGGAGGGGCTCACTAGGACCCCTCTGCTCTGCCCTTGGAATAGACACTGACACTCTTCCATTAGTGTGAGCATCAGAGGAACCGTGTTCACTAGTGTGGGATGAATGATTGATGGAGTCCCCGGCTCCCTCCACAGACAGGTTTTACACATGGCAGTTGTATCAAAAGGATCAGATCTTTAGAATGAGAGATTTCTGGGTTGCCCAGAAACAGAGGCGTCGTCAAAGCCAAGACCCTGAGTGTGAAGTAATGGAGAAGTAACAGACAGAATCCCTGATGAACAGTAGCAGTGTTCTCTGGAGGGCTAGTCTGTTTTCTCAATGAAGTGAGAAGCCTGGGAAAGGTTTTCAGCTGAGGAGTAAGCGAATTTTGTTTTATTTTTAGCACACAGTGTTTGCTACTTGGAAAATAGGGTTTGTAAGGCAAGCATGGGGCAGGGATATCAGAGGCTTTGACATCTGTTCTTTAGAGAGGGACAGTGTGGTCTGACTGAGGCAGGGTCAGATGAGCACCCTGGGCACCCTTCTCGCGGGTGTGACAGGGACTCCTGTGTGTGCTTTCGGGACTGCCACTTCAGAGCACACTGCTCACCTGCCTGAGCTCAAGGGAGGTATTTCACTCAGCATCCTCTCCAAGGGGAGCTGCCACCTTTTCCCCAGGTGACCTTTGAACTCTTTTACCAGGCAAGCTGTCATTATGTATAAAAGTTGTAATTTATAACATTTGCTGTGTTATATTAATAAGTTGACATAGATGCAGTTTGAGGATAATCCTAGATAGGGGTGGGGGTATCACAGACAGTTTAGTTTTCAGTCTCCCTGTTTTACTAGTGGATTGCGATGCCTAAACATGCTCTGGCAACAGCCCACAGTCTGAGACCAGAGTGGTAAAAACAGTGTGCCCTGCAGACTAAGGGGTTTTGTCTGTACATGAACTGGGCCTGACTTCTGTTATCTTTGTGTTAAAGTACCAGGACACGAATATGCAGGGAGTCGTGTATGAGCTGAACAGTTACATAGAGCAACGCCTGGACACCGGCGGGGACAACCACCTGCTCCTCTACGAGCTAAGCAGTATCATCAGGATAGGTAAGGCGGAACCTGTGCTCACTCTCCGGCCAGATCACTTTGCAAAAGGTGACAAGAGGCCTCCGCCATCCCGGGGAATGAGACTCTTCATCACCTTCCTTTGTTGGGCTCGGTCTGAAGTGGAAGCATTTGAGTAGGAAGCTATCCGAATAAATAAGCCCCCAGATTTCCAAATTACCTGAGATAAAATAAGCGCCCGCACGCCTGCTGTAAGTGGTGCCCAGCTAGGGACTGGCACCTGCTTTTCTCTATCATGAATCAACAGCATCTTCAGAAAGAAAGATGCTAGGTTTTTAGATTAACGTTTTAATTTACTCTTTGAGGAATTTAGTACGGTGAACTTTGAACAAGCGTATTGCCCTCTTTCAGCTCCTCCCAGCGCCTCCCCAATCTCCCCGTCCACCCAGCTTGGTGTCCTGGCTCCTCTTAAAAGAAGCTGTTAGTTTTGAACTTATTGGTATAGACAGTGTTTTTATATAGTTTGCCAAAAGAGCTTGTGTTGTAGACGTGGACGGGAGGAGCTGGACCGTCCCTCAGACGTGGAGCTTTGACCTTCTGCCATGACTCGGACAGTACAGACATCCCCAAGAGCTGCACGTCAGTGTCTGTCAGGACTTCCCGTGTGCCAGGCACGCTGCATGCTCCCACAGGCCCGGCTACTTGCCACCATCACCATGCGCTTGCCACCTCACTGCTTTGGTAATAAAGAGGCTGCAGGCGAACCAGGCTAGATGCCTACCCAAACGGGCACAGAGCCAAGTGAGGTACAACAGCCCTGCCCCCACCCAGGACCTGCAGTGTTTGTTATGATTATTCCCTTGGGATGATCTGGAAGAAACACCTAAGTTAAAATCTGTTCACTTCAGCGTTGTGTGTATATTTACACAATGTGGGTTTTTTTGTTGTTGTTTTTGTTTTTTGGTGGGTACTTATTTAATTGTTCAGTATTCTTGTGGGGGTTTTCTTACACTCAAAAATTAAATGTGGTGCCCCTCTGCCATTGTGAGGGTCGAAGGCCCCACAGATGCCTCTGTATGAGGTGTGCAGCCTCTTGTGTGCACTGGAGGATGCCATGAAAATATTTGTCATCAGTGGTAAAGACTGGGAACCTTCTGAACAAAGCCACACATTATACTGTTCTGTTTATGGGCATCGGTTATGTTAACCAATCCACGCAAAGGCTGGTGCCCGAGTCTCGCTGTAGAATCTGTGATGTTATATTCTTCCATTGAGATTAGTTTCTTCCTTCTTTTTATTGCTTTGGCAGCCACAAAAGCCGACGGATTTGCACTGTACTTCCTTGGCGAGTGCAATAATGTAAGTATCTATATATAGACTTTGGTGCTCTAGAAAAGAAAGTCTCGCAAGCGCTCTAAAAACCAACTGTGCTGCAAACAGTGGGCGTGTCATAACGAGTACCCCAAGGCCTGCTTGTACTTGGGCTGTACCAGCAGCTATGGCCTGCTAGTAACGGGCCAGAGGCACACAGGCCTATCATGCAATTGATTGTGTGTCTTTGCTGTGGTTTATGGTATCCTGTTCTGTGTGTGATATTTCTAGGATGTGTGTTTCTTATAAAAGTTAGTTCAGCCCTGTGATGCCATGGAAGGAAGCCTGTATCCTTTCTGCACTTCCTCTGCCACAGAGTAAATAAGAACAAAAGGTTAGGATTGTGTGATTTTTCTGAGGGGTCTGCAAAGTGAGTCTGTTAAGAGCTCTGGGGTGGGGCTGTTAAACCTGGGTCAGGGTCTCTGCCTCTATGGCTGTCCCTGGATTTCTGGTCAAGTACATGTGATACAGCCCATGGTCACGTGCAGCACACACATGCTATGCCATCCCAGTAATCTCAATACTTTTACTGTAACATAATTTATTCATGAGCTCATGCGGTACATGGATGGACCGCTTCTATGAGGTAGACAACGCCATTGTGATTCGTGGTGTGGATTTGCTGTATGATTCCCATGTTCTTGAGTAACTAAGTAGTGTCAATGTTATAGAGCGTGTTAACGGAGAAGGCTCTGAGATCTGTAAGGCGCTATCCCTGAAATAACACAACAATGCAAAGAAAGCCAGCTGCATACAAATCTTGGTTGGTTGACTTGCCTCCTAGCAAGTCAATGGCTGTCCCAGTCATTGTTCACCTGTGTGATGTAACAGCTTACCGAGGTCTTTCTTCCTGACATCAAAGCTCATATAGGGTAAGGACCTTTGCTATCTCCAGCACCTCCCTCAGTGCCCTTCAAAGGAGCAGCCAGGCAAGAATGTCTATTAAAGTACATTATACAGACCTCAGCCCATTTCGAATGCTCGAAACTGTATCACAGACTGTGGCGTTTAAGATGGATAATCCATGAAAATAAAAAAGCTGTAGTTTCTCCTGCTTTGTTTCTATACATTGTGGGGATAGTCTTTAATTTAAAATTGATTTTAACTGACACACAAACAGAGTTAGCATGTCAGTGAGATGTACCATGGGAACCTGAGTCAGGGGCTGTGTCTGCACTCAGAAACATTCACCACACGTTTATAGTGAATATAATCCCTTCCTATAGCTTTCCATGATGTGTCGCACGTGCCACGGCACCCCACTCCTGGTCTTGTGTACTCTAGCCCACTGACCAGACCAGCCTCCTCTTCACACACACACACTCTCCCAGCTTCTGAAGAACACCATCCTATCGAAACCTCTAGAATATCCGAGTTGTCAAATCCCTCATGAGCCGTGAAACACCTGTCTTTCCACACCTGCTCGTGTAAGGATTTCTGGTAGAAAACTATTATAGAACACCGTCCATTTACTTCTGCACACAGCTTGTGTGTGTGATCACAGTGTGTTCACAGGGCCCATACCTTCTCACTCCCCTGGGATGGCTTTCATCGCAAGGCTGCCTCTGCAGCTGTGTACAGTGTCTAGGATGATGCCTGCAGAGATCAGGTGCACAGGTGACTCAAGTGGGACTCGGTCTCCTCCTGCTAAAACATGTTGGGTCCTCAACATGTTGCCAGCCTGTTTACCCAAACAGTGTGATGGAGTGGACTTTGAGCTGCCATTGATGCAAAGAGGACAGGAGAGCTGTGTACAGGGACCCCTGTAAGGCTCCGCGGCCAACATGCAAGTCACAGGGAAGATGACTTAATGGGAGATTCCCACATTCCTCTGTTGGGTCACATGGTTGTTACTGACTCTATGATTAGCCTTCTCAGAGACTACTTGGAAAAGCTTCCTACTGTGTGCAGCTTCCTACACATTATCCTGAATCTCTTTTCTGTCAGTCTTACTAAGTGCTGGTTCCAGTCCCTCTCTGTCTCTGCTTGGGCAGGCTCACACACACACACACACACACACACACACACACACACACACACGATTCACACCTCCTCTCCCTCCCGCACCACAGAGACTTGTGCTGAGTGTGGGAGCTTCAGCATGTGTAGCCAGAGTGTAGCCTTCTCTCGTATAAAATCAGTTTCCCCTGACTCTTGCTTTTAACCTTGAATCTTGTGTTCACTTTCCCCTATCCTGGAGGCTGCGCGGTTTGTGATCATTTGCTTGCCTGCTGTTTTCCTGGAATAAAAGTTTCATTTAGGCAGAAACTTTTATCTGCCTGGCAGGAATCTCCAGGGACACAAGGACTGTGTCCCCTGATTTCCCAGGGCCTTCTAGGTGGGGATTGTCTCCTTCACCCAGAGGCCCTTGTCCCTAGGGAATGACCTTGCTCTGACCTCCAGGTGCTCCTTGTCCTTCCCTGCCATCTCTCTTTGACCTCAGGCTTCCCCCTGGAGTCGGCTTGACCGGTGGGAACCGCCGGGTTTTGTTTGTCCGAATGGATCTCATTTTACCTATTTCCTTCAGTGACACGGTTGCTCTTCTGTGAGCTCAGATGGATGGATTTCTGACTCTTAAAGTCAACAGAAGGGGCTGGTGCTTTCCTGTCTTTTCAGTCCACCGTCCTCCTGCGGTGGGGTTTTTATCTCTAGCTGGGGTTAAGTTCACCTTCGAAGTCTTCCAGTTTTACTCCTTGATGCTTGTGACCATCCATCTTCTTTCCGAATTGTTTCTTGCTCCTTTGTTCATGCCCCCTCTCTAGAGCTGACTTACCTGCTCCTGTTCCACGTGCCCCACCCCATCCCTTCTTTTGTGCATGGTGGGGAGCCCCCACCCCTCCTTTCCTGTGCTTTCCAGTGAGAGCTGGGAATTGTTTCTGCTGGGCCACTTAACTACACTACCTGGTGAGATCCCTGAGGTAGACAGAACCTGGAACTCCCTGCTACCTCTGCAGGAGAGGTCAGGAGCCCAGGAGACCTGCTTTACTTAGTGCTCTTGGGAGGTGCATGGATCTCGGCTTGACTGATAGCAAGAAAAGGGCAGCTGTGAGGTTTGTTTTTACCTCTCAGAAGCTCTTGTTAACTTCAGTTTAGGTTTCTGGGGTGGGAGAACCCTTTCCATTATTCTCAGCCCACTGATGCATCACAAAAAATAAAAGGGCTGGAGAGATGACTTCCTTCAATAAGAACCATTCCTGTTCCTCTAGAAGACCCAGGTTCAATTCCCAGCACCCACACTGGGTGGCTCACAAACACCTGTAACTCTGGCCCCAGTGGATCTGATGCCTTCCTGGCCTCTACAGGCACACATGCACATGCATGTGCACGCCACACACACATTCGTGTAGATACGCATACGTGTAAGTGAAAAAAAAAACCACGAAAATATACAATACATTTCTTTAGCTTCTACAAGTGATTAAAACTTTTCTACGAGTGTAATTCTCCTGTCTGATCCCTCTTAGAACTGAGGCTGATGTTTCTGGATGGCGGTGGGTCCCACTGCAGCAGAACTTGCTTTCTGTGGGGCAAGCGCCGCTGTTGCCACCGCATGTGCTCCTGCAACCCGTTTGTTGGGACATGGAGCCACTGCACTTGAGGAGAGTGTTTTGCTAATTCCAAAAATGACGTCTCTATTTAAGAGTTTCATACATGCGTGTAACTTCATACATGTGCATAACTTTATACGTGCATATAACCCACTCCCCTGTCTTTCCCTCCATTTTTTCTTCCACCCTCTCAGTACCATGCCTTCCCAACTTTGAGTACGTTTCACTTAAACCTATTGGATCTTCTTGGTGTGTACATGTGACAATCTGCTGGAGCTGGGTAGATTCTCCATCAGCCAACATCTATCAGCTGCTAGTGGCCCCTCAGCAGGTGGATGGGATCTCATGATCCACCCCCCACTCCATGGACACTTGGATTTTTGCTGACTTGATCCCTTGCTGCAGATCTTGTGCACACAGTTTACTTATTGTTGTTCGCAAGGCATTGTCATATCCAGCAAGCGCTGTTGGGCGATCACTGTCCTTTCCCTCCAGCTTTGATGGTCTTTCTGCCTCCCCATCCCCTGCTGCTGCAATGGTCCCTAAGGCTCAGGGGTCAGGCGTATGATACGGCTGTCTCATTTAGCGCAGAAAGTTGCACAGTGGTCTCTCATTCTCAGTGTATCGGCAAGTTGAGGGCCTCTGTTTTAATTGTTCCCTACTATAAAAAGAAGCTTATTTGATGGGGGTGGATAGATAGACCAATCTTGAGGTTTAAAGAAAAGCACTAAGGGAGTGTATCGCTATGTCCATTTAGCAGGATGGTAGCACTAGGTTTCCCCTAGGGCCTATGTCCTTGCCAGTCTTATGTTTTTCACCAAGTAACAATAGCAGGCATGAGCTCTTCCTGTGGAATGTGTGTCAGGTCCAATCAGAGAGTGGTTGGTTACCTCCTATTTGTGACACTTGGACCAGTGAGAATACGGTGCCAGGGCTATTGTTAGTGTATTTCCTAGGGCTTCTGCTTAGTTAAGACTATTGGCTATTTTTCTCTCCCAGTAGAGCACATTGCATCTTCTAGCACTATGAGAGCTAGCCAGTCCGGGGATGAGGCTTCTACATTAAGAGAAACGTGTACCTATGACTGAAGTATGTGGTGGTTTTTTTTTTTTTTTTTTTCTCACAGCAGTAGGGCCTTACAGTCAAGTTCCAGGGCATATCCAAAGCAGCGGCAAGAGCCTGTAATGTCTGGGGGTCTAGGGCCTCACTGGCCAACCATTCCAAACGAGTTAACCCATTTCTGGCACTGAGCTTTTCATTTGAATCAATACATGTAAGCTTTTTCATAAACAGGCTCAAGGAGAGAAACCACTGGTTTCTCATCTCATTAGATACAGAAAAGGCTTTTGACAAAATCTAACATCCCTTCATGATGGTAAAAAAAAAAAGTCTTGGAGAGACTAAGGATATGAGAGACATACATCAACGTAATAAAGGCAGTATATAACAAACCACAGCCATAATCATGCTGAACGGGGAAAATCTTAGAGCAGTCCCTCCTAACCCAGGAACAAAAGGATACACATTTTTTTCTCCTCTGTTCAGTGGAGTAAAGTCTTAGCTAGCACAACAAGACAGATGAAGGAAATAAAGTGGGTACAAACAGAAAAGGGAAAAGTCAGACATCTTTATTTTCAGATGATATGATTCTGTACATAAAAGACCCTAAAGACGCCACCAGGAAACTCATACATCTTGGAACACTCTAAACAAAGTAGCTGGATACAAAATTAACGAAAATAAATCAGAGACCTCTGCATATACAAATGACAAGCAGACCAAGAAAGAAATGAGGGAGACAAAACCTCTCAACAAGGGCAAAGTATCTTGGGGCAACTCTAACCAAGCAAGTAAAAGACTTGGATGATAAAAACTTTAAGACATTGAAGAAAGAAATGGCAGAAGACTTCAGACGATGGAAAGACCTCCCATGCTCATGGATTGGTAGGATTAACATAGTAAAAATGGCCATCTTCCCGAAAGCCATGGACAGATTCACTGCAATTCCCATCAAAATGCTAACACAATTCTTCACAGAACTCTGAAAGGACTGTTGTCAGATTCATGTGGAAACACAAAAGACCCAAAGGGCCAAAACGATCCTGGCCAATAAGAGAACTGCAGGAGGTATCGCCATCCCAGACGTCAAGTTTTACTATGGATGTATAATTATGGAAACCGCATTCAACTGGCGAGGGAAAGGTTGCTAATTTGGAAGGAGTAGTCCACAGCGTCAAACGGTGAAGTTTATACAGTTGATATTCGACGCATTACAATTTGTGAGAGGGAGCTGTCTGCCCCTCCCCACCCCAACAGAAGACAGTTGAGGACCCATAATGCAGACCCATAAACTCTTACAGTTGTCTGATCTTTGCTAGCATCCTCAGCAGGTGGTGGCGGATGGTCAGACCGCATGGCTGGATGAATAAGAAAGAAGCAGGATTTTTATCTCTCACTCGGCACAAAACCCAACTCCAAATGGAGCCCCGTCCTCAGGCATACCCTGTATCTGCAGAAGAGAAGGAGGGAGTAGGCTTCTTAAACTCACCAGGGGCTTGCTCTATAGCCCAGGCTAGTGGAGCTGGATCTGACCTAGCTCATGTTCCTCCTGCTAGGCACCTAAGTGCTAGAATTAGAGGCATGCATCACTGAGCCAGGACAGAGTCTTTCTAAAACAAACTTCAGAACCCAAATTACCTGTTTCATTTACAGAATTATAACAAAGCCTACAAACCAGATGATTCCAGAGGCTGTAGTGGATCAGCCAGTGCCAGGGGTTAAATGCGGTAGAACGAGTCACAAAACTCTAAAAAGCTCTACACTCCAGGTTCATAAATGGTCTGGTAGAGATGACTCGATTCCTAAAGTGAACAGTCATGAGAAGTGTAATTTGTGAGTGTAATTCGGTTCTGCTAACCGAGGTTAGGGTCCGTGCACTTGAAGTAGAAGTTGAGTAGAAGACAGAAGCCAACAAAAAAAAAAAAAAAAAAAAAAAAAAAAAAAAAAAGATAAAGCATGCCATGTGGCTGTGGAATCATTATGTACTGCATAACGGCACTAAGCCGCTGGGGCAGCAGAGCCGGCTGTTACAACCTCGAACCACCTGCTGGATCCGGTAAAGCAAGAGGCCAAACAGAACTGGCTTATTCTCAGGAAAAAAAGCAGAGGGCAGGTGTCATAGCTGGGCAACACACATCACTCCAGCAGAGAGTGATGTGCTAGGGACAGGACTTTTGTTTGGAAGGAGTAGTCTACAGGGCCAGTGAAACTGTGGTAAAGTTTATGAAGCTGGCATCCTACACATTACAATTTGTAAGAGGGAGGCATCCGCCCCGCTCCCTCCCCGTAACAGAAAGATGGTGGCATTTTCAGTTGCAGCTTAATGAGGTGAGTGACATCATACAGTAGCACTCGCTAAGTACCAGAGAACTGTGCTGGATTGTGGAGCCTGCCAGCTCCTTCTCCTCTTCAGAGAACACACACTCAGAAGCCCCAGGGTGGCTTCTTCAGTTTTGGTTCCTAAGCTGTGGCCTTCTGTACAAAGAGCAGCCCCGCCCCTCCCACCCCAGGCCAGGTCTCTGGTAAGGAGATAGATTTTTGCTTCGAGTTACTTGATTATCCCTCCTCCTCCTTTTCTTCCTCCTCTTCCTCCTCTTCCTCCTCCTCCTCCTCCCCCTCCTCCTCCTCCTCCTCCTCCTCTTCTTCCTCCTTTTCCTCCTCTTCCTCCTCCTTCTCCTCCTGGTTATTATTAATAATTAAATTGTACTGCAAACCAATGAATGATATAGTTCAAAGAAGGGCTGTTAGCTGGGTACAAATTGGGGGAAACGGAAAAGCAGGAGACTCAGTGTTTATGTTGGTACATAAAGCTGCAACCTGAGAGTGTTGCACTTTTTATATTTAGCACTGGCAGCTTACTATTGTGATGTTTTTCATTCAACTGTAGAGTACATTCTAAGCAGTATTGAAAAGTACCTTTCTTTGCTTTCCCTGTTAACAAATTTCCGGAACTTGACTCCTTCTGGCCCACTGGCTCCATATGCATTTGCTTCCTAGCACTGCCATCTAGTGGCACAAAAGAATAACACAAAAACCTGAATATTTTAATCCTTTAGCGTTCGCACAACCTCTATATGCCCAATTTAAAACTGTTTTAAAATTGAGCTTCCTGAGAGCAAACATTGAAAGTGCCATGAATGACATGATCTTTGAAATGTGTGTCTGAGAAAATGTCTACAATGTGTATTTGCCACTGAAACAGAGTGTTTGATATCAGCAGGTCAGGTTTCCCTTCTTCATTTAAATGATATTATATTTTAATAAATTGCATTAATTTATAATTTTATATTATTTATATTACTCTATTTCCCTGTATATTTCTACTATTTTATTCCAAATATATACCATATACGATATAGTATATAATATATACTATATAATATAGTATAAGATATAATATATAATTGTATATATAATTTTCATGATTTCATCCCTTCATCCTTGAACTCAGCTTATTGGTACCAATCTGGTCTATTTTAAATTTCCTTCTCCATCTCCATCTCCATCTCCATCTCCATCTCCATCTCCATCTCCATCTCCATCTCCATCTCCATCTCCATCTCCATCTCCATCTCCATCTCTATCTCTGTCTGCTTTTATTACACAAATATTGCCTGGTTGGAGATATCTCTTTAACTGAAGAGCTAGCTCTTCTGCTCACCCCTCTCTGTCCCTGGCATATCCCATGCTGGTGACAGTTAGTCAAGTCCCCCTGGAGGGAAGGAGGAGGGAAGGTCTAGGGTGCTGGGCTTTTCCTTGTGTTTAGATTTCTAACTTCGGAAACATTCTTGTGCTAATAAATGTTGTTTAGATTTATATAAAATTAGTGTAGGAATTAATCTTAGAGAGGTCCATACTCAATGTTATAGGAAATTAAATATAAATATATCCAAGTGTATAAAATATCGTCTGGTGGTATTCATCTATGAAGAAATAAAGACAACATTTTACTATCTTAATAGTCCAGGTAACCCAGTCACAGCCTTAGCTCAAAAATTAAACTGATCTTGAAAAACAAAACTTCCATTTCCTCTGTTAATTTCTTTAGTACTTATTCCCACCCAGCATTTATTAATACTAGGCAAAGCAGACTCATCAAGGAAAAATGCTTAGAATGTTTCACAAAAGAAATTTCTATTTTTAAACACCAAGAACTAAGGCAGGATTTGCTTTGCTCTGTCACGATGAAATAAATGCACATTTACAGGCTTCCCCCCCCCCCCCGTTCATTTCTATGGGGCGTACAATTCAGTGAAGCTTCCCCAATGGTGGCCAAGTGTCAGGCTCAGTCCTGATTGTGGAAGTCCTTCATTGACCTTTTCTGTTTGCAGTAGCAGGTCCCTACACTTTCATTCGACTTTAAAAAAGTCATGAAGATTGTACTGTTCCTAAACAGGTCATCCCATGTATGATGAAGCTAAGGGAGCTTTTGAACAAGTGACATGTGTTGGGTTAAAAAGAAGGAGCCAGCGAGGTGGCTCAGCAGGTAAAGACTTTGGCTGCTAAGCCTGTTGACCTGAGTTCCATGTCCCAATCCCACATAAAGATGGGTTGTTCAGTGCCCTCCATATACAACCATGGTCTATTCCTCAACAGTCTCATGCAGGATAAATAAATAAATGCAAGAAAAAATTAAGAAAGAAAAAACCAGGAGGTGACTCACATAGAGAAGTCAGCATAGAAATGGCCTTGGGGCCTCTGTCCGGAGCCCTTGGCTTTGTCATATCACAACGTTTCCAAGATTTTAATAGTGGTTTTTATCAGGACCACTTCTGTCTCACAAGCACATGAAATCACGAACTTGTTAGTAAATCCAGTATAATCTCCATCATAAAGAATTACTCTTTCATAATTATCCCCAAGGAGTTTCCAAATTGTAGCAAATACTGGAACCTCCTGTAGCCTTCTGAGCAAGCATCCTCTTTGGGATAGCTTTCCATGGACCCTGCTTACTGGACTCTTTTACATCTTGCCATAGTCTTTACATCACCCTCTGTAGGTGACTGCCTGGTAGCACAGGAATGTGTAAGATCTGTGAGTTCAGGACTTTGACGACTAAGTATAGTTTTAAGTCTCAAAATCTGTACATTCTATATCTTCAGAGTGAGCAACTACAACCTAAAACAAAGTAGAAAATGCAAAGCTTCGTTTGGGAGCTTGCTAGCCTAGAACGTTCTTTCTGTTATTGCTCACAGCACATTCTTTATCTAATCACTTACTTAAAACCAAGTCTCTCCCTTGGTGTTCTGTCTTTGATGGTGAGAAGGACAGGTGCTGGGAACCTGGTCTCACACTGACTCCCCGCAGTGTAAAACGTCACTGTCTCTTCCTCCTCCTCCTCCTCCTCCTCCTCCTCCTCCTCCTCCTCCTCCTCCTCCTCCCTCCTCTTCTCCTTCTTCTTCTTCCTTCTTCTTCTTCTTCTTCTTCTTCTTCTTCTTCTTCTTCTTCTTCTTCTTCTTCTTCTTCTTCTCTTCTTCTTCTTCTTCTTCTTCCCTGCTGAATACATTGTGGTCTTTTTTTTCTTGCAATCATCTCTTCCTCCTCTTCTCCCATCATTCTTTACTCCTCTTTCTAAAGAGAGTTTGATAACTGACTCACTGATAACTTATAGAGCTGATGGTAGCCTTCCTCCTTCAACGCCAATTCACCAATGTGTCTTGAGGATAGTAGACTTACACTAAGTTTAAACACAGTAGCACCTCAGGGGTGAGCTCCCTCCCTGAGAACTCTTGGCCAAGGAGGAACCGGAGGGCCTCAAACAATGGAGCCCTTTGCTACTGTTGCCTTTGCAACTGTTGCTGCTGGCTTCCCACCATCCCGAAGTGGCAGGACACTTAAGACAGATTAAATCCAGTTGGAACTGAGCTAGAAACTTGTTTCCTGCTGGCTCGGCCTCATAGGTGCAGTGCAGTGCAGGATGCTGGAGGAGTTAGGTTACCAGCAATCTTACCCCTGCTGGGCCGTAGGGACTAGTGAGGAGCAGTTGCTCCTGGTGCTGCTGCTGCTGGTGCTGCTGCTGCTGCTGTGCTGCTGTTTTGCTAGACGGGAGGTACCCAGCAAGCAGCCTTCTGCAAATGATGCTTAGACTCACAGTTCGGAGCTTTCATCCTTGGTCAGGAAAGCTGCTCCTGCAGGGAGCAGGGACTCAGAGCTGGTTAAAGGGTTGACTGTGTCAGAACTGAGAAGACCCAGGACTACATGCAGTCAATACATGCTAATAGTTTTTAAGGTGGTACCCATTTCTAGCCCCTTGAAAAATGAGATCAGCTAGCATTCACCACCTAAGCTGTTTTCATCTCTAAGCGTGCTCTTGCACGTAAGCTTGTCAGGCTTCACCCTTTAACAGAACCGTTTGAATTTCTCTTCTGCATGCCTTGTATTCAAGTCCTGAATGGAGCTTCTGGTCCCTTATTATTTTAAAGCTGACAGAGTTAAGGCAAAGCTCAGCTCTGCTCCTCCCCCCATCTTCATCCCTCTTTCCTTTCATCTCTCCATTCCTTCCTTCCCTCTCTCCCTCCCTTCTTCCCTCCCTCCTCTGCCTCCCTTGCTTTCCCTCCCTCCCTCTCTCCTTCCCTCCTTCCTCTCCTCCTCCCTTTCTCCCTCCCTCCCTCTCTCCCTCCCTTCTTCCCTCCCCCTTCTGCCTCTCTTGCTTTCCCTCCCTCCCTACTCCCTTCTGGCTGTTCCAGCCTTTAGGATTCCTTGTCCTGTGAGTAGAAGGTGGTTTCAAAGAGAGTCCTTTGATGGTGAGAAGCTTGGAAAGCCCTTAAAGGTGGATAAGTCAATAATGTTCAGCTATCTCACTGGGCACAGGGCTGACAGCGAAGTGGTTGGTTATGTGGGTCAGCTAAGACGGCTGCTTTATCTTTAAGGCGAAAGTAAGGTGGAAGCTATTGACCACTAACAGATTTGTGGATAATCATGATACATCTTTGCTAGTTAGAGAAAAATAATTTAAACATTTTTCTTAACTGGAAAATACTTTGGCATATGGGTAGATTTTTTGTCAAAATGATTACTCCTAATACGTTTGAGAGTGGGAAAAAAAAAAAAAAAAAAACTTGCTTTGCCCGGAGTCACTTTATGACGGGAAATCACAAAGACTAGCCATGACTTTGCAGTGAGGACAGAGTGTTCTTAATTCATAGTACCCAAAATGTGCAGTTCTAGCTCAAGCAATATGATTGCTTGAGCCTTAAAGCAGTGCTCTGAGAACCCTTGGAAAGGTAATGATGTCATGGGCCCCAGGCTCGGCATTGGTCGGTTGACGTGGCAGAGTGTAGAGTCCAGTAGCATGATGCCATCTTCTTGCCGTGTCGTGTCTCATTCAGAAGAGGGGGCTAACTTGAGGTGTGTGTGTGTGTGTGTGTGCCTGCCTGTGTACCTGTGTGCCTGTATGCTTGTGAGTTCTGAACTCAAACCTGCCTCCTGTGTGAATCAGGAATACAAGAATTTCCGTGTTAGGCTCCAGGCTGCCCCCTGTGAAGACCCTTGCATCACCCCATGTCTTGTCTTGTGGTTGGCTCCCAGACGTGACAGGACCTAGTTAGGTCATGCTCTAGAATCTTGCTGATATTACACAAGACAGAGGAGACCATCTGAAAAAAAAAAGTTGTCTTTTCTTCTTCCTAGAGTCTGTGTGTGTTCACACCACCCGGAATGAAGGAAGGCCAACCCCGGCTCATCCCTGCAGGGCCCATCACCCAGGGCACCACCATCTCTGCCTATGTGGCCAAGTCTAGGAAGACCCTGTTGGTGGAGGATATCCTCGGGTAAGGCGCTTGGACCCTGGAGGTCTGAGGACCTAATTAAGAGAGATGATATATCATTTTGATGGTATCATTTAAGTTGTTTCATGATTGATTATAAAAGCATTCCATGAAGATACAGATCAATAAGTGAGTTGGCTTAGAGTTTAACTTTCTTATTCAGAAAATGACACTGGGGGTGCTCCCTGGGAAAGGGCTCTGGTTAAACAGAAAAAGGAGTCTATATCCATGTAAATTAGACGGCACCTCTTGGTAATTCGAGTTGTCAATGCTGCATGACTGACTGCCTCCTCTGAGTGGTTCCCCGCAGTTCTCAGGTATCTCAGGATGGCCATTCCTGCTGAGGTGGGCTGTACAGAAGTCAACTGGCCGTGAGTTAGGTGCGCCTGGTTTCCAGTGACCTTGCTAACGTCTCTCACTCCCCACTTGTGAGCACAGCATGGCAGGGTCTGCTGAGAAGAGGAGAGTTGTTAAAACCCACTGTAGACATTGGACTCACTGCCTTCCCCTTAGCCAGAATAGTAATCATATGAAGAGGCCTGAGGTCAGCCTCAGAGTCAGAGGGTACCAGAGAAGATGCAGCTGCCAAGAAGTATGGCAGGCAGATCCTTAGCACAGTCTCTCAAATATATTCAGGCAGATGTCTGATGAATGTCACTGCAGGGGGCATAGGCTTCACAGGGGACAGATACAGGCAACGACACATGTTGGGGAGTTTGTTTTATGAAACTGCTGAACTAGATGGAGACTTGAAATGTGGCTTCTTATTCTTTTTTTTTCCCTGACAATGATTTACCTAGAACAAAGTTAGTATTGCTTCATTGGATGAAAGGAAAGGAAAGGAAAGGAAAGGAAAGGAAAGGAAAGGAAAGGAAAGGAAAGGAAAGGAAAGGAAAGGAAAGGAAAGGAAAGGAAAGGAAAGGAAAAGGAAAGGAAAGGAAAGGAAAGGAAAGGAAAGGAAAGGAAAGAAGGAAAGGAAAGGAAAGAAAGGAAAGGAAAGGAAAAAGGAAAGGAAAGGAAAGGAAAGGAAAGGAAAAAGGAAAGGAAAAGGAGAAAGAAAGAAGGAAGAAGGAAGGAAGGAAGGAAGGAAGGAAGGAAGGAAGGAAGGAAGGAAAGAAAGTGTCTATAGTGAGAAAGGAGAAGGAAGCAAGAGTAGATGCTCTGTGGATTCTCCTTTGAAAATATTCAGTTCTGAACACAGACTTTCAAAAGCTGGAAGCCACAGGGGCATTTTCATATTGCCCTTCATTCAGGGAGGGTCTGACATGTCCCATTAGCTTCCCGTAGATGGTAGAAACTGAGCCCACGGAAATGCCGTCTTGACACTAATCCTTCCCGTTTCTCTGAAGTGGCTTGCTGGGGTTTTAGCTGAGGTAGAAAATTATTCAAGCTGAGCCCATCTTCACTGTGGCAATAAGTAACTGATATGTCTCGATGGCACGACATGGGCCCTTGAGGTTCAACTCAGGAAATGGTTAGCATGACTTTAAAAACAGAAGAAAAGGTGTGTTTGCGCACACCTGTCTCCATGTGGTGTTTGCCTGTGCTCTCTCTGCTTCATTCACTTGGGAAACCTGGGATGGTTCCAGCAAAGGAGGACAGGGTGAGGGCCAGACTTGCTGATAACTGACTGTCCTTACGGTCGCGTGACGTTGACATCCACTGTCCCCCCCCACCCAAATGTGCGCATGCAAAAGCTAAGAGGCTTTCCTTGTTTGATCTCCAGGATGAGCGATTTCCCAGAGGCACTGGCCTGGAATCAGGCACCCGAATCCAGTCTGTCCTTTGCTTGCCCATCGTCACCGCCATTGGAGACTTGATTGGCATCCTTGAACTGTACAGGCACTGGGGCAAAGAGGCCTTCTGCCTCAGCCATCAGGAGGTGAGGCTCCGACCCTGCTCTCTGCACCTCCTGTCCTCTTCCCTTCGTTGGTAGCCCCCACCAGTGTTAAGTGACCACATACATGAATGAATGGCGAAGTCACTCTTTGCCTGACTGTGTCTGGCTGTGAACAGCAGTGTTCTTCAAAACCCGTTCTCTCTCGAGCAGTCGTTTTCAGAGAAGACTGGCTAAATCAGAAATACACTATTTGGCGTTTCTTTTTCCTGTATAAAAATATCTTAACAACAACAACAAAAAAATGTGCTTTGGTGCATATGCAGCCAAGCAACAGGATAGCGTCCTGGCTGCCTCCTGTCTTCCCTAATTGTGTTTTCTTCCAAAGTCACATGAACATTCCAGGCTCTGCTCTCTCTGTGGGCTCTCAGTGACACTGACGTCACACACACTACCAGCACTTGGTACCTCTCCTGTGCTGGACGGACCAGGCCCCTAGGGGTCTGGCTCCACCCCCTTCCTGAATGATCTACTGCTAGTTTCCTGGGCTGCCCCTTACTTCTTCCACACCAGCCCCCTGGGGTCTTGCCTCCCTGTGATGTGGAGAGCAGGCCCTGTCACCTCACACCTACTACCCTGAGTGACTCCTGCCATGGATCCTGTCAGGTCCGTCCTTCTGTCCTGCTGTGTGCTCCCATGGCACCTGTCACTGTTCTTTCCGTTGCACAGGACACTTCCTTTCTTTCCAACCTTGCTCTTATCCCCTCCTCTGAAACTGCACCTGGAACTAACACTTTGTGCCCAGCAGAGATGTACAAAGTGGAAACCAGTGACAGAAGGGGAATATGGGCTGGGGAGGATGGCTCAGTGGGCAGTGCAAGAACTCCTTTAAAAAGCCAAGTGTGGAAATGTAAGTGTCTATACTCACTAGTCCTGGGGAGCGGGGACAGGTGGGTCCCTGAGACTCCGCCCATTAGGTCTACCCTAGTGACTGCACTCCCCGCTGGTGGGATCCTGCCTCCAAGGAGGTAGACTTTTCTGAGACCATTCTCTGCCCTTCACACGTGTGCATACGTGTGCACACACAGACACACATGGAAATGAAAGTAAAGACAGAATTGGAGTTTAAGCTTGAGTCCTTGAATGCGTGGGGTGTGTACACAATATTTTTTCCCTCTTTGGGATTGATCCCACACCAGCCTCAAGAGGCAATTAGAGCCGTTTTCCCGTTGAGTTCTCGCTAAACTGAAAAATAATTGTTCAATATTAAAACAAGATGATGCACACTGGCGAGATGACTTGCTGTATGCACACCTGCTGACCCAAGATCCAGGTCGTTTGATATGCGCATGTGTGTGTTTTGTAGGTTGCAACAGCCAATCTCGCTTGGGCTTCCGTGGCAATACACCAGGTGCAGGTGAGTTTGGGGCGTTGTTACAAGGACCTCCCAAGGCGACGGTAGTGGGGGCTGGACGTGAAGCTAGCAAACCACCTCGAGCTTTGGTCTCGGATGCTGTACTGGATCTGAACCATTTCATCTACCCGGTCCCCTACATTCACTTGTAAGCCATCTTAAATCTCGTCCCAAGTACATAGGCGTTGTATTTTTTCAAGAGAAGAAGGAAAGCGCAGTCTCGGGGTAGGGCCACGAGTAGAAGATTCTCCTTGGCCCATGATGTACATGCCGAGTGACAAGGCTTAGAAGTAGATGTGTAACGTAGTCAGGGAGGACGATGTATCTGTCCCAGATCACAGACCTGTGCCGTGCTCCCGTGAGATAATAAACACAAGGTTCTCTCAAGCACTGTTTAGCCTGTTGCGATTTTCCGGCAGCAAGGCCGACATTGCCCGTGTTAACAGTTCGGTTCCCAGTCAGGGGAGCCCTGGAATGACTAACAACCATTGTATATGTGGCAGGTGTGCAGAGGTCTCGCCAAACAGACCGAACTGAATGATTTCCTGCTTGATGTATCAAAGTAAGTGTTATCCTGGGCTTCTCCCGGGTTTGGTGATCAGGGGCGTAAAGTGCAGGTCTCGATGGTAACACATCTCCATCTGCTGCATGCGACCTGGGGAGAGTCGTTAGTCACATGTGGATTATAGAATGGCATCTCTATCCACGGTCGGCTTGTATGCTGAAGATGCATCTGTGATTGTCTTAACGTGACATTCATTTTGTAAACAGACCCTTTTAGCATATGCTGCCTCTGATCTCTCCACCTTTTCCCAGGATGTGTGCTCAGTCTTTTTCTAACAATGTCTCTTTGCACAGTGTTAATAGTGTCTTTCTGTGTATAATGTCTCAGAGGTGATTTTGAGAAAACAGTCTATTTCCCAGAAGCTTAGTCTAGATCACCTCCCCTGGTTTGGTAGTGGGAGCCGTTACAGATATTTATTCAACTCTGGGTTGTGTTGCCACAGTGGGGGACCAACTGTTTGTACAACCCACCTCATTAATAACCGAACCTTAAAGCCCCAGACATGGTCACCTGGGCCATGCCCTCCTACCAGTTCCCTAAAGCTGGGAATAGGGGGTTGAGGGAAGGTGACAAGGGTGAGGGGACAGGGAAGGGGATGACATAGGATATAGCCTCTCCTTCCTGGCCTCCAGCAGCACAGTTGCCAGCCCTGGCTGCGCTTGTCCCTGCTGTGGTACTTGGTAACTCCTCACCAGTACATGCCGGAGCCCTGCACAATACTCAGACTGGAGTTGCTGCCTCATTTTACAGCTATTCTTTGGAATCTGAAATTAGAGGCCTGTGGCCAAAGCAGTTTTAAAGATCACCCAGTCAGCTGTACTTTCAAACAGTTGTCAGTATGATGGGAACCATGCTGAAGCTACGTCAGAGCCCAGAGAAATCGAACCCGGACTTCCCTCTGGGGGACACATTTGCATACTTTGGAACTGTCCCAAAGCCACCTAAATGCCTGTGTGACACTCTCTGACCTCCTGCCTTCTGCTGAAGTAGGAAGCTCGATCACTCCAGTGCTGCCTTCTCCTGTGCAGGACTGAGCGCACCATGCAGGGAAGCACTGAGCCTCATTGCCCTCAAGCTAAGGAGACTGTACTGTGACTGAATGCCTGCTAATTTCAGAGCAGGGCTGAAACCTTACAGGGCCAGCAGAACCCATACCCGGTGCCCTCTGATATGTCCTGTGATGGCCAGCTCTTAGGGAATCGTCTTAGCAGCTGTCTCACCGCCTCCACCGCACACTCCTGCTACCGAACCCGTGTTTTACTTTAATTAATAAATAAAACAATACAGGTCACTGGTCCTGACCACTTGCAGTATGGCGTTTTATCACTGGTCCTTTCTATTGACGTCTTGGTACAGTTTAGCTTCTACCTGCTCCAGTCCCCACCCCCACCCCCACTCCCATGATCATGTGTATTCTAACCATACTGGTGGACTTAATAAATTTAAAGTTTTTTTCCCTTGAGATGGTTCATGAGAACGTTAAGTTTGGTTGACCTCAATCACGTCCTACTTAACTATCATTACAAGCCTTGCCCCCACCTCTCAACTGACCAATAACATAATTATACTGGATGACTCCACTGGACTTTGTACTAAGGCGATAATAATGGTTCATTTATTTATTTTTTTTAAATAATGTTTGTTGCTTCTGAAAGAAGGAAAAAAAAATCAAATTACGTGTACATTCATTTATTTAAAATTGGAGCCCATATAATATGTTCAGAGTTTAACATGCACTGTGATAGCGGTAAGGTTACTTATGACATTCATCTTTCGTATTTTCTTTTTCAGGACATACTTTGATAACATAGTTGCCATAGACTCTCTACTTGAACACATCATGGTAAGTCTTTTCGGTTTTGACTGTGATTTTCTTTAAACCCTAATTCCTTGTTCTTCATTCATGGTGTGACATATGTGTGCATTGGGAGAGTATAACCTGTTAATGTATATGAACTACGGTGCTCTGAGATTCCCCCGGGCCTTCCTTCACCACCTCATCAGGACAGACTTTCTAAACAGCTGTACTTGGGGAAAGCTTGGTTTCCGATTCCTAGTCTCCAAGGCACTTACTGTATATGTCATGTTAGGGAGCCCCTCTTGATGCTGACTCTAAAGTGCAGTCTACTTGAGTTATGTTTCAGCATCTCTCTCCTGGAAGTGGGTGCCCTGAGTAATTCTCTGTGGTAACGCCAATGGCTACACCGTCTGCATAGATTCGTGTCTCAGCTCTCCTTCCAGCGCATGGACTCTCAGGTTTAGCCTCTTCCAGATATCCCTGAGTTCTCCTCCATGCTCTGTCACTCATTTGCCTCTGAGTTTTTCAAGCTGTGTCTGTCCACCAGTTTCCCACCCCTTGCTGCTCCCTTTCACGTTTCCCCTCTGTCAGTCCTGTGAGCCGATGGCACGCTCCACCATTTCTTTTTGGTAGCTAACTCTTATTTCTATGTTGGGTTCTTTCCCAGAATCTGCTTCCTTATTGAGTTTTCCTTTCATGACTCTGTCTCTTACATGTCACTCACCTTTCACTCACTTTGTGAGCTTCTTGTCTCATCCTGAGTCACCTCCCTTTGATCAGCTGATTATTTGAGCCCCACATCTGATCACCATGGCTTTTGGAAGTAAACCCTAAAATACCTTGCGAGATTTCAGCTACCTTGTTAACTTCCGTCTGCACACTGGGGAACTGGAGGCTTGTGGAGCCCCAGTGGCTTATTTATCATTTTTCAGTTTCCTTTTGCTTTTATATTTTTTGCCTCCCCATCTCCCCATCAACTGGGATGTGGGTATCCCTCCAGGCCTTACTTTCCAGTGTTTCCTGCTTGCTTTATCTTACGTGAGTCTCCTCGATGTGCTGCCTTCATTTGGGTGTCTATTCCCCACTACTGTTTAGGGGAGACTGACTGCTGTGACAGAGCGCTGCATGACAGCGAGTAGTGTAAGACTCACGTGCTGCACCTACGTCCCTGACGTGCTCCAGCTACCGGGGCATCAGGATGCCGCTGGCAGAAATGTGGTCGATGGCATTGTGGAGTGATAACACTAGTTACACAGTGGGGAGAGAACAGACTGGGGAAGGAGACGGGGGACTGAATATGAACTGGAGGGAAAGCATGCAGGCATGAAGATTAGAAGCAATAGGAAGTTTTAGGATGGTTCAAGAGGAAGGATGCTTATAAAAGGCTACTGGGGGACAAACTAGATGACAACCACCAAAATATAAAAGTGTAAAGATTAATAAATGAGCATGACGGGCTGGTGAGATGGCCTGGTAGTCAAGTTCACATGCTGTTCTTGGAGTATGATTCTCAACACACACCTTTGCTGGCTCACAACCATCTGTGACTGCAGCTCTCTTCCGGCCTCAGTGGTCACCCTCATGTGTCTGCAGAAGCTAACACTCACGGGTTCTTAAAAGGGAAATAACTCAGAAACAATTGGATCTGTATTTCTCCTTAGTTGGGATAAACGTAACGACACACTTACACACCTTGGTTGTTTTTGAAGCCGCTCTGTAGGTGGAAAGCGGACTGCTAGTGTAAATAATTGGAATAAGTGAAACACACTAGCCAGCCTGGCCTCCCTCACAAGAGCAGTGTCTATTTAGGACTCAGCCTAGGTGTGCTTGGCAGTGGTCTTGCAACTGATGACACCCCCAGCTCTTAGGACCAAGCTCTCTGTGGTTTCTTAACCCTGAGGGCTCTGCCTGCCAGTGTCCTGGGACTCTGATCTCCACAGGCCATTCATCCACCATTGAAGCCTGAGGTAGAAAAAGCTGAGAGGCAAGAAGAGGCTAGGAACTTTTCTGCTCTTGATTTTAGGAAGCCATCTCTTTGTGCTGGCCAACCAGTGTCTCATGTATTTATTGTTGAGTCAGTGGCTCACCGTGTAGCCCCGGTTGGCCCAAAAACCAGAGATCCGTCTGCTTCTGCCTTCTGAATGCAGAGATTAAAGATGTGGAAAATTCCATCTTCCTTACAATCACTGTGCACAGCAGCTGAGTGGGTGTTGGCCACAGCTGAGGGAGACAGACCAAGGTACCAGGAGCCTCCTAAGTGGCCCTGGCAGGAGCTCGGAGCGTTGAGGATCTCAGTGAGGAGGCCACTAGCTGACCAGCAGCCACTGGAAGTGCTCTAGTATTTCAAGATCAGCAGGGACACGGGTGCTCATGAACTGTCCTTGTTTGGCACGTGCTGGGATCAGGACGTCGACAGACTTACACCTAACTTTCATTGTGCTTCATAATCTATAACCTCTGTTCGCAGTCCCGATTTCTCCCCAGTGCGAGTAGCTGAAGTCAAAATGTGTCCGTGCTCACCACAACTTCAGTTTCCCTGGCTAACTCTGGTTTCTCATCCGCCTCAGATATATGCAAAAAATCTAGTGAACGCCGACCGCTGCGCGCTCTTCCAGGTGGACCACAAGAACAAGGAACTGTACTCGGACCTGTTTGACATTGGGGAGGAGAAGGAGGGAAAGCCCGTCTTCAAGAAGACCAAGGAGATCAGGTACAGCTAGAGCGACCTTCCTGGCTCCGATGCAGACGTACAGGTGTCCTGCCGCACCTCTCTGTGCCGATTCACAGGTGCGCTGACAACACTTGTCATACTGTGGTATCACTCCCACCAGGACCCGCCTCCTGAAGGTAGTGCTTCTGGAATGACATTGCAGCGCCAGGGAAACCTCGCCTAGGAAGCGTTAGCGTCACTCCTGGAAACGCCGTCTTCCGGAGGCGGTCCTTTTGGAAATCATGTTGGAAAAACTTACTAGTGCTCCAGGTAGGTAAAGGTCGCCCCAGCGCAGCCAGCAGGCTCCTGTGTCTGTCTAGGAGCAGGGTGAATTTAACCGACTCAGCCCTGCTCCTTCCAACCTATGAGGACTAAAGGCCCAGAGGTGAGGAAACTGATGATTTGAACACCTGAATTCAGGGCCTGGCTGTAGGCTGAACCAACTACCCTTCTGCTGCATTTAGAAAGGAAAGCCTCTTTGTTCCATAAGTGGCAGCTTCTGTCATTTAAATGGACAAATGGCCCTTACTTGTTGGTGAAGTCCTGGTGCCTCAGTCTTGACACAACCTGGAACCTGCAAGGAGCACTAACAGGCGGAGGAGTTGAGAGTCATGTGCACAAGTCAAGTCCCTATCAACGTTGGCTTCTTCTTGCTTTCTGTCCATTTGAACCTTCCAATCATCACTATACAACTTTCCTGGGAGACATCGCAACACTAATTAACGCTTTTCCATTTGGCTACTTTGTCGTGTTAGGGAACCAATACCATGGGACAAAGTGAGCAGCCACAGGCTGCCACCACTCGGCCCTGGCACTTCCAGCTGTTTCTAGGTTGAAGGATCCCGGGTTACATAGTCATACAGTGCTGATGTGGGGACACTGTGGGAGCATGTGGGGCGTCTTACATTTTGCTCACTTATTGGTTCGGTTATATTTTGAATTTGCTGGACTGGTTATAGTCACCTGGTTAAACTGGTTTTTCTTGCTTAATTTTGGGCTCACACCGCTGGTTCTGATCTAACTCTGGAGACATCAGCTCATTGTTACAAGCATAAGAACAGGAGTGCAGGGGACCAGGCTGTGTGTCTCTGTGAGGACTAGTTGAGGCTGGCCTCCTGCACTTTGGCTTGGGCTCACTGTAGAGAAAGAGCCACCAAGAGCGCAAGGAAAGTCCCCATTCATAGGCCCTCAGAGCAAGTCAGACAAGTGCGCGTCATGAATAGACTCTGGCGTGACTCATGGTCTCTAATTTGTGCTTCTTAAAGCGTGAGGAAACAAGGAGCCTGGTGACTTTGCCCTTCATGCAGAGTTGGTCCTTGGGGATATTTTCATTCTGTCTTGGGTCAGTGCCCTTTTGATTTCTGAAAAATCTTAGCGTGAGTTGTCGATGTGTTTCTTAATTAACTAAACTTTGAAATAAACACATCTACGAATATAATACACTAACATGAAAAATATCAGTGTGATACCTTACCACAAAAGTATTACCAAGTACAACCAGTTCGTATTTGTAATCTGATTGTTTTTAGAATGAGCACATTGGAGGCATGAAAACACCTTTGTACTGTTTGTGTGTAGTGCATGGGTTACAGACAAGAGGTCTACAGAGCTGGCTCTGGGCTGTCTGTGCTCAAGGGAGTGAACCCAGCAAGGTGTGGGAAAGACACGAAAGAGATGCAACACTGTAGCTGATGAGGAGATTCACTGTGTAGGGAGATTGTTTTTCGTCAGTGATAGGCATCAGCAGAAAAGTTTTCAGTTTCTGTTGCACATAGTCTCAAGTTATTATGAGTTATACTTTACGACAACGTTCTGATCGATCACAGCAGGATAATTTTCTGCTTTACTTTTATGTATTTTATAAGATTATTTAGGATACATAAATGTAAAATTAATATGCATACTTAAAACAGAGGCTCAATTCAATTAGCTGATGCTAACGAAACGCCAGAATTCCTTTCTAACGGACTGTCTAATCACCAGGACCCTCCCTTTTTTGTTTCTGCAGATTTTCCATCGAGAAAGGGATTGCGGGTCAGGTGGCAAGAACGGGGGAAGTCCTGAACATTCCCGACGCCTACGCGGACCCTCGCTTTAACAGGTGAGCCGAGAGCTCAGCCCTTGACCTTTCTTCTTTGACGTTCCACTGAACCGAAGCCTCTCTGAAGGAGTCTTGGTTCACGCTGTCCCAGTCTGTTATCAGGGGTCGGTGTCCTCAGACACCTGCAGAATGACTTTCTGAGGCTTTTCGCGGGCCAGCCTTCCCTGCTGGGGCTCTACAGGGTGTGAAGTGTCAAGTGACAGCTGTGGGCTTCTGGGGCTGTGAAGTCACGATCCCATCATTCCACACTCTGTCTCCACATTCCCTGCACTGCCACACAGGGATAAGGAATCGGGTTTTAGATTGTCATGTCGGGTTTTGAACTTAAGGCCCTGTCATTTATTCACTATAGACAGAACTGGTTATTTGATTTCACTATAGACAGAAAGTTATTTGATTTCTCTGCACCGTAGTTTTATCCTCTTTTAAATGGTATGAGAATGCCTACTTGTTTCTGGGGACTACAGATAATTTTCTAAGAGCCCTGGAAACCTTGCTGCACACAAAGTAGGAGCTGGGTGAGCTGTGCAGCCGGGATATCGCTAGAGTGTGGTATTAAATTTTTTTTTTATTCACATGAGACTCTGAAGAACTCGAAATCAAAGAATAAGTTTTATTCAGTTCTTTGAAGTTAGAAGTCACACGGTGGACGGTAAAGCTGTTAGAGCAATACTTCAGACATACCATAACAGTGTTTAGATGATACACATGACTTACTTTAAAAACAGTACAGTCATCTGGCAGCATTTTCTATAATTAATTGTAGGGTGTCAGATAATGTAAGACTCATATAGAAACATAGCTGTATTATATTAATATCTTACCAACAAGTTGAGACTACTAATAGCTTTACTCTCCCCCCCCCCAAACAAGCTTGCTTGTCCTTAAGACTGTCTAAATATTGAAATTAATTGTCATCACTTAAAATCATTATGTAAAATTTATGAGTCAGATTATTGGGAAAATCAAAAGAGCAGCCAACAGATCGAGGGGGACACTGACTGGCAAAGCATGTGATGTCACTGTCTGGATATCTAGGCTGTACAAGACAGCCCCATAAAGGACAGAGCATGTAGGCTGTCACGGCCACTAAACAACACCTGGGGACTAAACAGGTCAGCTTCTAGTGTGCACCAGGCAAGCAGCTGAGATCTTCGGATTGGCATCCGGGTGGAAAGGGCAAAGATGATGGAGTGACTGGGCCCTCGTGCTTTGCTGGTAGGAGTAGACGGTGAGGCAGCCTCTTGGGAAAACAGAGGTACAGTTTTGACCGTGAGCGATCCACCAGTCTGCCCTCCTACATAGAACCTCCAAGGGAAATGAAATCATTTGTCCAAGCAAAGACTCAGCTGCAACTCCCCCCAACAGCCCTTACTGCAAACAGCCTAGCTATTAACAAATGACGATGACCATTAAGTGGAGCGTGGAAAAATGAAACGTGCCTTCGGTGGAGGCTACGGCCCAGCAGCTAGGGCTGGATGGTTCCTGAACAGCAAGGGTAAGCAAGAGAAGCCAGGCCCAGAGGACTGAAGCACAGCCCCCATGTCGGCCTGTACCTGATTCTGGGGAAATCAGTCTTGTTTTCAGAAACATCTCCTCAGATCGGGGATCATCAAACCCCTCCGTTCTGAAGGACACCATGGCGAGGAGTTTTGTGTCGGGAGCCCAGCACGCTGCTCTCATAGAGCATCCACAGATGAAGGCAGCCGTGTGCTGCACGGGCGATAACTGTGGTTGCCGATGCCTGCTCTAGATTTTAATGTAAATATTCTCACTTAAAATGCTCTAGCAACTTACCAGTCTCATAAATCTGACCAAGTTCAGAGGAAGAGACTGTCTACTAAACTCCCTAATTTTCCCCCAGATCACCTACCCTGGCCAGGAGCCTCCAGGAGAGACGCCCTAGAAAACTATTATAATAATGATCAAACAAGCCTGAATATTTGTGAGATGTTTTAATAAAACACTTTCATTTTTACACTATCTCAAATCCCCAGTGTGGCTCCAGCCATTCGTCAAAAGTGCACACAAGCTACAGAACAATGTCGGAATTATTGGATGTGTTGTTTCCACTCACTGCCCCTTTCTTTCCCTGGGTGACGGCACTGTCCCTTCCACTTCCACAGGGAGGTGGACCTGTACACGGGCTATACCACGAGGAACATCTGTGCATGCCCATAGTAAGCCGCGGCAGCGTGATTGGCGTGGTGCAGATGGTGAACAAGATAAGCGGCAGCGCCTTCTCCAAGACGGACGAGAACAACTTCAAGATGTTTGCTGTCTTCTGTGCTCTGGCCTTGCACTGCGCTAATGTAAGCGTGCCTCTGGGCTCAAGTGGCTTTGAGCTTGGGCGATTCTTTTTTCCTATTTCTATTTCCTCTGTGAAGCATGCGCAGGGAGTCCTGCTTGCACCTGCTTTAGGAAGTATCTTACAGTGCCTGTAAAGAAAACTAACTCCCAAGAGTTTGAGTGTAGTTCAAGATGTGAGTTTGTTTCGAAAGAATTGTTCATGGACTGGTGAGATAGCAGCACTGGGCTTGCATCTGGTGTCTTCTGGAAAAGGGGACCTGTTGTCTGGTGTTTGTCACAGGCGATACATTAGGGAGTATCTGCAGGGTGCAAACAGAAGCTCCATTCCCTCCCCAGTGGCCGGAAAGTTCTGTCTGTCAGGAAAATGCTTGTATGTTCAGTTTAATGGCTGCGTGTGAACATCGTGAATCTAGGCCCCTTGGGCCACTCTGTTCTGTGTCTGAGGAATAAAACAAGGCTCCGTTTATACCTGAAATTTAGCATCTATTTTCTACGTTGCTCTATTTTAAATGGGTTGAACATGTTGGGGACTTATAAACTAATAATCCTGTGGCAGCATTGTGCTTCTGCAATTAGGGAAAATTTTAGGACTTCGAGCAAAGTACCATACCATACACCGGTGGGAGTTACCAGGGTGCCACCTGAGTAACTCAGATTAATTTTGGGGGAATGGAATTTAGAGTGTCCCACATCACTCATCCATGCTGATCTCCCATAGCAGCAGGTCTTGTGTACCTCCACAGCCCAGAACAGCTCACACCCTCTTCTCCCGGGGCAGGGCCACCTTGCCTTCAAGGGGCATGAGGGAAATACACCAGAGTGCCTGCAAGTTCTCTGGGAAATTCATTTTGATTTTATTGCTGAAGCGTTTCTCTTCACTAACAGCTTATATAAAAACAATCATGTCGCTTTTGAAGTTTTCCTCAACTCTGAAAGTACAAGAGAAGGTCTGACACCACATCTCTCCTCTCCCCTTGGCCTGCCTAGGCTTGGATCTTGGTGAGGACTTTGCTGGCTTTGTAAAAAAGCCGCGGTCCATATTAGAAAGAAGAGCACCCACGGATGCCCTTCAAAGCATCCTCATAAACCAAATGGAGACGATATAGCTTGCAAAGAAGATGGCAGCAGAGCCCCCACTCTGTGCTCCTCAGAGCCTACCTCTGTGCGGCTGTAGAAGGGAAGGCCCACGGCCTAGTGTGGGTATCCCTCTCCTGGTACTTTCTAAGCAAGGCAGCCTTGCTGTTTCAGTAGGAAAGGCATCTTACTGCATGACTGCCCCAAGCGGGGAGCTGGACAGCTTCACCGCTTCATGTTTACTAAGATCATAGATATGAAAAAGCTTTCTGTGAATAAAATGGTCTCCACTTGCTGGCTGTCACTAAGTCAAGACACATGTGATCCTGGGAACTCAGAATCGTTTTGCCCTTGAACAAAGAGCCTTTAGAGCCACAGCTGGCTCTAACTGGGTGTACGGTCTGTCGTCAGCCTCTGTGGTCCTGTTGGTTTATGGTGCCTGTACCTGAGAGAGGCGGGACACGAGGACCAGAATAACACTCAGAATGCCCTTTTCTTATTTAGGTTACCTTTGGACATATCAGATGGCATCCCACTGATGGAATTAAAGGGCATGTCTAGCCGGCAGCACTTACATGACATATATCAAGTTAACTGATAACTAAAAGTACTTTTAATGGAAAATGGCCCTTTAGAAGTGCTAGGAGTCTTTAGCCTATGCCTCTGAGCCTGCGATTCCTCAGCAGGCGAGTGGCGATGACAGTCTCCCTGGGGATTGGCATTGGGACTGTAGGTGATAACATCTGGGTTCTTAGTCTTCAGCAGATGCAGTCTGGCCCCGTTGCTTTGGACTCCAGTCAGCTCCGATACAGTATTTTATCACTGCCACCAGTTTTATGAAGTCCAAATCTATTGTTTAACAGACAGCTGAGCGGTCTGCACAGGCTAAAAACTGCCTTTCATCAGGATAGAAGCTCAGTTCCAGGATATCCTGGAAACAAAATGAAGACAAAAATTACAGATGGACCATTGAAGCCCATTTAAAGACAAACTATACACTCCCAGGAGAGAAATCACCAATTCCCACTTTATTTATGCTGTGGCTGGGTGAAGAGTTTGGAGAAAACTCTTACACGTGGCCCATTCAATTTGAGCAGGAGAGAAACTCATTCTAGTGCTACATACAGGGTGTGCTGGGGCCTGTCTTCAAGAAGGAAATTGCACATCTCCAGGCTGGGGGCAAAGAACAGGGAATTACCCCATTCCTTGACTTTGTGCTGTGATCGTGCCCGTGGAGTAGATTGGTCAGGAGCTATAGGAAGGAATGCCAGGTTCTGTGGTTTGGGGGGCAGTGTCTTTTGATCTCTTGGTTTCCTCCTTGGGTTGTCTGGTCACTTCTTGTATCTCTTACTCATTTTCCCATTCATTTCCCATTAAATATCCAATTTATCCTGGATAATTGCCCATGGGAGTGATACACCCAGGACTGCTTAATCCCTCTTGCAAGTACTCCAGACTCTTACTGTTTGGAGCCCACTTGGAATTCCCGTGTATGTTTGTAGCATAAGCTTCAGAACTTCAGTCTCCTATTGAGGAGTCTCGGTCTCCGCACCCTGATGGCTCCAGGAGAGTCTTGCATCTCCAGCTCCGCACAGGGCAGCTCCTGTCCTACCTCACCCGTTCACTTAGGGGTTAGCCACCTCTGCTGGTGTGGGGGTTCCTTCATCTTGTGGTAGCACAGATTTTGGTTCTGTGCAGTGTGTGTTTGGTCTTCAGATTTGTGTAAGGGATCCATTTGGTGTTAATAATGAGATCAGTTAATGCTCTTGAAAAATGACACGCTGAAAGTATGCACCGTAAGAAATATTGTTGTTATTTGAAATGCAAATTAAATCAGTGGTAGAGAATGCTTAACTTGCATTAGTAAATGCGGTTTAAATCTCAGACCTCCCGAAAGTTAACTGTAACTTGGCAGGGCCAACGCCTAGCAGTGGTGGGTTTCCTGATCACGCCTGTGTATTTCCCACTGCTGGCAATCTCGGGCTCCTCACAGGACATGAGAGACAAGGAGAGACAAGGTTGGTTTCCGAATGGTAGTGCAGGGCACCATTGCTACTCAGGTCGGACATTTCTTGATCCTCACCAGAGGATGACACCAGCTAGGGGGAGTGGCACGCTGGCCTGATAGTCATCTGAAACCAATACAGAATGTTAAAAGACTGTCACCAGCTAGTGGTACCAGCTGTTTACACACCCTTATGATTGGTCACTACAGTGTTCTCAGTTCACAGATGGGGATCTGGGTAAAGAGAATTAAGGAGCCCACCTCCATGCCTGCAGTTTATTATTGGCAAAGAGATCCAACTCAGGGATGTGACTCGAGTCCACAGTCTTGAGAATTGTTCCTCCCTGGAGTGTCACGGTGTCTACTGTGAACATTCTAATCACCTCATCTGTGAGTGTCACAGGACTGTCATGCGGATTTGGTATACAGATTGGTGCTTCAGAACAACCCCCAACCAAGTATTTTATCTGCCAAGAAGCTGGGTTCCATGTTATAAAGTATAAAAGGCATATTTTCACTTTGCAGTAGAGGAAGGCCACCCTCACCTTCCCAGGTTGTCTTCACGCTGAGATTCTGAGGGCCTGTAGCTTTGTTCTAGCACCCAGTACCCAAGAGCGATAGGTCATCTGAGCAGTCTTCAGTGCCAGACCAACAACACCCGCTTCTTCTGGAAGTCCCTCTTGCTATCACAGAGTCCAAGATGAACTCTCATCTGTCATATGTGGATAACTGATAGAGAGCGTAAGCTAGAATTCTCTGTCTTCCTTAATCCGCAGTGAGATCCTATACTGTATTATTTTCTAACAATCATATGGAAGGTTATTTGCCAAAAGAGAAATGTCAAACATGTCCAAAACTAATTTATTTTTTGTATGAAATTAAGCTGATTTATATAGTAATTAATTTTAGAGTAAGCACAGCATCAACTGATGAAAAATGCAAGAATTAAAAAATTAAACAGAATGATATGCTTTAATATATTTGCATTATAGTTTTATAAATGAAAAAGATGACTAAAACCTTCAGCTGGATTTTTGGCCACTATCTTATAAAAGACAGTGACAGAAATAGGAGTTTGGGGATTGGATGATGTCACATGTGAGGATTGGATGATGTCACAAGCAAGGATTGGATGATGTCACATGCAAGGACTGAATGATGTCACCTGTAAAGAACCAACATTATTGGTAACTACTGCGTTGTGACCTTTAGACTGAGTGCAGCTACCTTTACTTCCACCTTCATCATAGAATCAGGCTGGGCTATAGGCCATGCTGAACTACGCTGAGTGTTGAGAATCCCAGGGACAGTTGTCCTTCATGCCAGAGCCTGTGGGATCATCTCTAGGGCAGAAAGCCAGGAGGAGGCCATGGAGGTTTGGGAGGATATAAGGGAAGTGTCTGCTTGAGTTTCAAGCGAACAATGTTGATGGAGCAACACCCTGTGCTCTTCATTGTGGAGATGCTCTAATAAGGCTCACACATCACACAGTCCTGTCCTGTTCGGGGTGGCAAATGTCCCATGACAGGTGGCCTTCTGCATCTAGGAGGAGGCAGCGGCTGTGCACAACACTCAGTGTTTGCAAGCTCCTCTTCGGGTTGTTGGTGAGGCAGCGTCCACATGTGTCCCCATCCCTGCTGCCTGTGGGCTTGTGGTTTGCGGACAGCACCTGGATCATTTGTTGACATCTTACAGTATTTACTCATTTCCTTCCACAGAAAGACATGTTTCAAATCTGCTGCCCTCTCTCCTGACAAATGAGTCAATATGTTGACATTTAGAAGATAATATTTAAGGGATGAGCAACATTTCAGAGGTTTCCAGTGCTACTGACAATGAATGAGAAAACACTTGTTCCAAAGAAAGCCACACACACCCAATGGGCATAATGCTTTGAAATAGACACCTGATAGACCTGCCTTTGTGTGCAGTTGCCCCTCTCTTTTGTGGTCTTTTCTTGTTCTGTATGTTTGGTTTTGACTGTTATGCATTCTCGGCAGCGTCTTTTCTGGCCCTGTCCACTTACTGTTCCATGAGTATCACGTGCCTGAATAGACATCCTATTCTCTAGATTTGAGAATTATTATTTGGTGATTTACTGAAAATATTTTCTGTGCCTTTGGCATGGAGTTCTTCTTTACCTCTGTCTATGATCCATAAGTTTGTTCTTTCCATGGTGTCCCAATTGTATCTCGTGCCCCGTTTTGTTTTCTACTTACCATTTACCATGATTGAATGATCTAACCCCTCCCCCTTGTCTCCAGGACTCACAGTGTGTGCCGCACACAAGCTGTGCAGTCAGTGAGGCTTCCACTCAGCTTCTGACTTGCTTTATTGAATGTTTCATTGTCAGCTTCACCTCATTCCTGTATTTCTGCATTGTTTCTCTCTCTCTATTGATAATAATTTTGTATGCCGATTGACTTATTTATTCCACTCAGCTGTTTGCTTGCATTCTCCTAGAATTCATTTGGGGACTCATTTCTGTCCCTCTTTAGATGTATCTAGACAATTATGTTCTTATCGATTCTCTGAATGTACAGTTGTTCTGGATTCCTTGTAAATTATTCTAAGTGGCTTTCATTAAGGGGTGTTATGACAGGATTAGTAGCATGACATATTGCCATGTTTTTTCCTGTCATATTCTGCATTGCAATTTGCTTTTTGTAGAGTTGGTCAGTGTCATCTTTGGCATGAATTGCTGGACCATTTGAATGGACATTTGGATCTATGTTTGGTATTGCTATATATTAGCTGGTTTAGGATCTATTAGGTTATACTCAGAGCTCAGTCATGAAACAGTCAGAACTGGTTTGTGGTTGGAATAGCTTGGGTGACCCTAGTCGGGCTAGCTGTCTTATATGCAGGAAGTTCACAGGTTCAATGGACAGGTGCCTTGGCTATTCAAGTTCCCTCTGGTCATAGCAGGAGCCTAAGGGTGGCTAAGGACCTGGAGTTGTGAGTATGTGGCCTCAGACAGGTGCTGCTGAGGCCAGTCTGAGCCTGGGGAGAGGGTCCTGGGGTCATGTGTGTATGATCTAACACAGATGCTGTGTGGGTGGTTCACCCAGGTCCTAGTGGGAGCTGAGGATAGGAGGGAGTTTAGCTAGGGTCAGGTATCTATGACATCACACAGATGCTACTCTCAGTGGTAGCCTGGGGATGGGAAGATACAGCTTTATGTAAACATAGGGCAGAAAAGCATTCAGACCGTTTCAGAAATTGTTGATAAATCTATATACTAAGCAGAAGCCAAAAATAATTGAATGATTTTTTTTTTTTTTTATAAAAGTGGTCAGCAGTATTTATACAACAACATAATCCAAACTATGCCCACAGGGTCATTACATACCGAAGAGTGATGATTCAAATGCTGTCTTTCCCCCTGTAATTAAGCCATCGTGTTTCTATGTTCTTTATGTGTTTGGGACCAAGGCTGCAATGGAGGTGTGAGATGCTCTACAGGCAAACTTGTTAACAACTACCCCAGATTTGTGATGCATTTGAATTGTAATGAATTTTCCACTGTCGTGTGTTATAACATTCTATTGTGTGTTAGCTACACCGCCTCCCCCCATGTGGGGTCACAACCCACAGTTTACAAAGCTGTGGTCTAGCCGAGATTGCTAATGGTGGCAAATAGTTTCAAACAGTGACATAAAGGACATCTTAATTTTTTGGGGGGCGGGGGAGGTTCAAGACAAGGTTTCTCTGTGTAGCCCTGGCTGTCCTGGAACTCACTCTGTAGACCAGGCTGGCCTCGAACTCAGAAATCCACCTGCCTCTGCCTCCCAAGTGCTGGGATTAAAGGCATGCGCCACCACTGCCCGGCAGGACATCTTAATTCTTGATGCATCTCACTTTCATTCATGAGCTTGTATATATCTAAGTACGTGTAATCTCGTGTATAGAAAGCAAGCTGCCCTGTATTGGTGTTACAGCAACACGTGAACTATTGAAGAAACCGTTAATGACACACATTAATTCTTATGAAGGGCTCATTTTTTCATATAATTTCTCTTGAAATTAATCTCATATTACTAATTCACACATGTAAATACTGGTCTTTTCTCTGGCTCCATTGCTTTTTATATTTTATCTCATATATATACATATATATATGTATATATATAATTTATATTATTTGTAAAACCATTTTGTATGTTACAAGTACACATGGTCTTACTCATTCAATAGGACAGTAAAATGGGTCCATTAATTTTCAAGAAGCTCCCCTCCCAGCCCCTCCCTCAGGATGAGGTGCTGCTCCTCCCGAGCAAGAACTCACCACTAGCTGCAGGCCAAGCCCTGAGTCGTCCGTTAGTGTAGCCATCTATTCATGCATCTGCCCCATGGACAGATGATTGTCATCATACTGATCTGTTACACATCTGGATTCATTGATCTAATGCTGGCAAAACCCCAAACTCACTTAAGAATGTAACAACAACAAAAGTACAATTAAATCAGGGAAAGAGACAAACTCCTTCCAAGGAAGTTAGTTTGGTTCTGGGTGACGTGTAATTATTGACGTGTCTGTTTTAACAGATACAGATGTGTGATACACCTTATTTTGTTTAAAATTGTTAAGTCTTTCATTTACTGATAATACATACACATTTTATTTTCAGCGCTTGTATCACTGAAGTGAAAATATACTAGAAGGCATTATAGAAAAGACAGTGTGACTTTTCTCCCTGAGGTGGTGTGTGATAAGAAGATACTTGTTATGGAAGATGTAAGACATTTGAGTACTGTCCCCCACCCCCAAGGTTTTCTTTCTGCACAGCTCCAGTGTATCTAGACCATGAGCAGCAGCGAGTCTCTCAACCGTAGCTCCCATCCCGAATCTGAACTCCCAATGCCAAAGAACGGTCCATATTGTTCTAACCAGTCCCCTGTTGGTGTTCCTCCTCGTGCCTTGCAGATGTACCACAGGATCCGCCACTCCGAGTGCATCTACAGGGTTACCATGGAGAAGCTGTCTTACCACAGCATCTGCACCTCGGAGGAGTGGCAAGGCCTCATGCAATTCAACCTGCCTGCACGCATCTGCCGGGAGATCGAGCTGTGAGCTTCTCACCTTGTTTTCTCTAAACAAAAGCAAAACGGACTGTGGCGTGAGAACCACCCACGGTCACCGTGGACCGTCACGTGTAGTTTCATGTGTCGCTCCTTCTGGTATCCTCAAATAACAAAATCTGACATGGCAAGCCAGTGTGGCGGCTCAAGCCTGCGATGGCTGGGCTCAGAGGCTGAGGCAGTGGGACCAAGAGTTAAAGGCCAGCCAGGGTGCACAGGGAGTCCCTGTCTTAAACAACAGCCACAAAAATGTGAACTAAATTTGAAATCAGTAACCTAAATACTATCGCTTACTATTACTCCATCCCATATTCAAAATGGCATTTAATGTCACATGTAGATCTAAGTTTCCACATTATATTAAAAAATTAGTAATAATGTGTTTCATCTTTCTACTCCCATTCCCAGTGCTTGGGCAATACAGTGAAGTCTTGGGCTTGTGGTGACTGTGTGCTTGCTTACAGCAGCCACCTTGTCCCCACGCTGGCACTTGCCTTCTCATTGCAAATACACTCCTTTGCCACACCGGTCATGCTGGTTGGGCATGAGTAGTTACGTTACTAAGTGAGAACACAGTTACTAGCACAATACTGGAGGTATCACCCTTAGTGAGTTCCTGTTTCAGTTTAGCCACAAGGCTGCTGCTGATAAGGTCCCCCTGGACCGTGTGCTACCTGTGTATTGGTGACACCCATGACAGCCATTTAAATAGATCCCTGCAGGAACCCTTCCACTCAGTCAGGTGTTGCAGGGAAGACATGGGCAGGGCCAGACCACCCATGTCTTCTCACTGTTGGGGTGGAGAAGAGGTTAGAGCCGGCTGCTGCAACCATCCCAGTTTGCACCCAATGATCCACTACTCTCCTCTGATTTCAGATTCCACTTTGACATTGGTCCTTTTGAGAACATGTGGCCTGGGATCTTTGTCTACATGATCCATCGGTCTTGTGGAACATCCTGGTATGAACAACCTGTGGGATTTCTTTTGGATGGGGGGGCAACCTCCTTTGCCCACTTTTACCTAATCAGGTTCTTTGTATAACTGTGGTAAAACAGTTAAATAAGAACTGGTAAAACAGATAAATAAGAACTGACTGAGCTTGTTGGACAAACATGCAATTGCTCCAGAGACTGCTGTCTTCCTGGCCACTTTGGCCATAGCTGCAGGAGCCTCATGTCTAGGTTTTGTCCTGAAAATGGGTAATCTAAATGCTCATTAATGTGTCACATATTCCAAATGGCATTTAATGTTGTTTAGGCAGTGCAGTGGAGGAGACAGGATCCACACTTAAAGCAGGGTGTTTGGATAGTGCACATGCCCGGAGCATATGCACAAAGGAGAAGTCTTTTAGGGAATACGACAGCAACCACAGTCATACCTTCTCCATCTGCCGTGTCCTACGTGGCTTTGTGACTTTATTTATATGTGATGGTTTCTATCTCACTCACACATTGAAAATTCAGGGATGAATTTGCTCACTTTCCAAGTGTTAATGTTTTGCACTAACCCACATCCTCCTGTCTCCATGCCTGCAGAGCCTTTTAGTTTTTCCGGAATGATATTGTCCATCTTCTTGAGCCTTGTGTCTTCTCTACTTTTATCAGTAGCATGTGCAGGTCCAGCAGTTCTGGTTGGCTAACAGACAGTTGAGGGTTTGGCTGCAAATCATAAGAGGCCAGACTTTGTATTTCCAGGACATTGGACGATTTTTTTTTTTTTAATTTATTTACATGAGTATACTGTAGCTGTCTTCAGACACACCAGAAAAGGGCATCGGATCCCATTACAGATGGTTGTGAGCCAGTATGTAGTTGCTGGGAATTGAACTTAGGATCTCTGGAAGAGCAGTCAGTGCTCTTAACTACTGAGCCATCTCTCCAGTACCCCGACATAGAAAGTTTTTAATGAGGAAAACATAAACTGTGTATATTCAAAGTTTTATGAACTGCCAGCCTTTTAATCTGCCTTAAATATAGTTTGAGAGAGGGATGTGTCTCAATTAAAGAAAAATATAATAATCCAGTGTCAGGATGTGCAATAGTATTGGTGCCTTCCTCCTTCATGTACTGCGTGAAGATTTGGGTGTGGCTGTTTCAACATGCAACATGAGTGTACCTTAGTGCCTTGGATTCCCTCTAGAAGCATAGTCAGATGCAGAGACAGTTGTATAATTTATTCTCAGCATATGTAGATCTAAGTAGAAGTTCTTAGCTGAGAGCACCCTTGGCCATATGTGACCTTCTGAGCCCTCTGAAGCATAGAAAATGATTGTAAATGCAAGAAACTCATGGAGGGTAAGTGGGGTGTACTTATGCTGCCGACTGATGGAGTGGAGCTATCAGTGTTGGGCTTGCTTTTCTTGCTGCTTTCTGGCTATAGAAGGAGCAAGAAGTAGGAGTGATTGCAGAGCTTATGATTGGCTAGGAGGGAGCCCACAGGTGTGTGAGGGAGCACACAGGTGTGTGAGGGAGCATACAGGTGTGTGAGGGAGCCCACAGGTGTGTGAGGGAGCCCACAGGTGTGTGAGGGAGCACACAGGTGTGTGAGGGAGAATACAGGTGTGTGAGGGAGCACACAGGTGTGTGAGGGAACCCACAGGTGTGTGAGGGAACCCACAGGTGTGTGAGGGAGCCTACAGGTGTGTGAGGGAGCCCACAGGTGTGTGAGGGAGCACACAGGTGTGTGAGGGAACCCACAGATGTGTGGAGGGAGCACACAGATGTGTTGAGGGAGCACACAGGTATGTGAGTGAGTCCACAGGTGTGTGAGGGAGCCCACAGGTGTGTGAGTGAGTCCACAGGTGTGTGAGGGAGCACACAGGTGTGTGAGGGAGCACACAGGTGTGTGAGGGAGCCCACAGGTGTGTGAGGGAGCCCACAGGTGTGTGAGGGAGCCCACAGGTGTGTGAGGGAGCACACAAGTATGTGAGGGAGCACACAGGTATGTGAGGGAGCACACAGATGTGTGAGGGAACCCACATATGTGTTCAGGGAGCACACAGATGTGTTGAGGGAGCACACAGGTATGTGAGGAAGCCCACAGGTGTGTGAGGGAGCCCACAGGTGTGTGAGGGAGCACACAGGTGTGTGAGGGAGCACACAGGTGAGGGAACACACAGTGAACACCTCAACTAGAGGCTCTCCTGAAATGCATGCTGCTTTGCTGGCCTTGTCATACAGTCTCTTCTCCACACAGTTTTGAACTTGAAAAATTGTGCCGTTTTATCATGTCTGTGAAGAAGAACTATCGGCGGGTTCCTTACCATAACTGGAAGCATGCAGTCACGGTGGCACACTGCATGTACGCCATACTTCAAAACAATAATGACCTCTTCACAGATCTCGAGGTAGGTGTGCATATCTTCCTACCAGCCAACCTCAGTGCTGCAATGCCCCTGTCAAAGTGCATTCATTACAGGGATTTGGCACTAGTACCTAGACATGTATCATACTTTATTGGAAATATTGATCTAGAAATTTCACCTGTACCCAAATACCACCTAAGGAAGTAAGTTTGTGTGTGTATTGTTTGTCCTATCTTCCTCATTAAAGCTGACAGGTCCTGCATGAATTTAACAGTGAATTTTTCTTCTTTATTTCTTTCTCTTTCTTTTTGGTTTTTCAAGACAGGGCTTTTGTGTGTAAACTTGGCTGTCTTGAAACTCACCTTGTAAACTAGGTTGGCCTCGAACTTAGAGTGCCACCCACCTCTGCTTCCCCAGTGCTAGGATTAAAGGCATATGCCACCGCTGGCTAGGATGATTTTTTTTTTTTCTTGACCATATGTCCCGAATAATGTAGATGTATCTGGATGATTTGAGAACAGTGAGCAGTCAGTATCATTAAGACATTAGTGCCTTTTAGTCTCCTCCAGAACAAGGGAACAGGCCTTGAGGTACACAGCTAGCTTCCTAGGTACCAAATCCCCAGAGCTGATGCCTAGTGGGAAGATTTTGAAATCTCAGAGTCACAAGGGTTGTCACCTTCTCATCCAGCCAGCTAGCACAGTGCACTCCCAGCCAAGTGCTGAGTGCCAGGAACTAGTGTTTGAGTACTGGTGAGGCTGAGCCCACTAGGAATCAGACCTAAGCTCGTCCTTCTGAGCTCCCGGCCTAGAAGAGCCACTAACACCACAAACCTAGGCCTCCTTTCTCCTTGAAACTATCACACTTCTGCCTACCAAGATCAGCCAGTGTCACCTCTAGCATAAGCTCACATTCAAAGTAGGTCTTCTCTGTCCCCTTGCCAACCTGACAGAGCAAGTTCATAGTTGGAACAGAAATCGTGGAAGGTAGATTCCAGATGTGGAGAAAAAAAAAAAAAATACCACCTCAGACACAGTAAAAAGTGGGGCTGGAAAGGTAGCTCAGCAGGTGAGAGTTCCCAGCACCCACACAGGCTAGGCATAGCCATGCACAGTTTAGCCCCAGGATTGCGGGAGACAGACAGAAGGGTCGATAGGGTTTCCTGGCCACCAGCCTAGGTCCAGTGAGAGATCTCACATCAGAGGAATAAATCAGAAAGTCATAAGGCAGGGCATCCAGTGTCCTTCCCAGGTCTCCACACAGGCATACCAAACAGGATGTGCACACAAATATGCGTACCCCCGATTCGATGCCCCCTTATCCCATACCCCCACAACCCCATGCACGTATGCTACAGTTGCATAGACAGGCATGCAAAGGAGCAAACTATAGTATTGTTTTGAGTTTTTTTTTTCTGATTTGTTTTCTAAAATAATCTTTAGCTGTAGCAGAATTTGGCTATATTATTTACTATTTCCTTCAAAAGATTCAAATGCGGCTGGAGAGGTGGCTCAGCAGTTAAGAGCACTGACTGTTCTTCCAGAGGTCCTGAGTTCAGCAACCACATGGTGGCTCACAACCATCTGTACTTGGGTCTGATGCCCTCTTCTGGTGTCTCTGAAGAGACAATGTTACTCACATTTATAAAATAAATAAATGTTTAAAAAAAAAAATCTTCAAATGAAATATGCACCTTTTTTTTTCCCTGTGTAACTCCTTTAGCAGGTCATAGCTTTCCACAGCTCTTTCCTCGTCTTGCTTTGGGAAACCTTTCCGTTAATTCTCCCTCCTCAGTCTCCTTAAAGTTGGAGTCGAGATGGCTCAGGCTTTTGCTTCCCTCCCTTCTTACAGAGCCTAGGTGAACTCCGCCATTTCTCTTCTTCACTCAAGGCTAGTTTGAGCCACCAACAGCTTCTTACTCAGATTGCCCGCCACTTAAGAGTTTCACAACCCTCTGCCCTGAGACCCTGACCATCCACTCCCTTGTGCCGCCTGTAGGATTCCCCACAGCTGCTGCTGCCGCCGTCCTTAATAAGGACCATGCCTGGCCTGCGGTGGCACATCGCTGTAGTGCTCGCGCTCTGTCGCTAGGGCGCTCCGTCCGTCCCGTGTTCGATCCTTCCCGCTGTCCTTCAGTGGGAAAAAAAAAAAAAAAAAAAAAAAAAGGACCATGCCTGTGTTCTTTCTCACCTTGCTTTCTGTAGCCGGTCAGGAGAGCCCACTGGCGTGCCTCGAAACCCCATCCAGCCTTTGTTCTCACCTCTTACATTTCCGTTATTGTCCTGCCCTCACCCCTCATCCTTTCCTCAATTTTCCGCAAACCTTCTCAGCAGTGTTTCATGCCCTCCCAGTGAATTCCTTACACATCACCAGACAGTTTCCTAAAACTGCCAGTTAGCTGCAGACACTGCTATCCTGGAGTCTCTTCACGCTGCCCCTTATCATTTGGAATATGAGGTCAGTGTGAGGACCTTGTGTCCTGCCCAGCACACTGCTGACCTTGCTCAGGCATGCTCTCCTGCCACACCCCTCTCCATGAAACGCCATGCTACTTTCCCTTCTCCTCACAAGTCCTGGTTGGTGTCTGGCTCTTGCTGAGCCTGGTCCAGACTGCTCTCTTTATTCCAGGGCAGACTCTCTTGGGCTTCATGGCATTTTGACTTTCTTACCCCAATGCAGCATGCTCTTTTTACGTGTCCTGTGTTTGCATGTTGTGTGTATCGGCTAAGAATAGCAATGGCCTCGTTAGAACCAGGAGAACCCAAGCTGCCTGCTGCGTGCACAGCCGAGCTTGTTCACAATGCCTTGGCAGTATTACAAAGTAAGTTTATAATTTCAAAGATTCCTAAGAGTTTGGCTATATCCATGACAGAAACGACCGTGGTGTGAACGTAAGCTGTGAGTCTCTAGGTGATGCCTTAACCAGGCTGTAACCATATCTACGTTTTCTCTTACCTCTCCAAGCGCAAAGGCCTGCTAATTGCATGTCTGTGCCACGACCTGGACCACAGGGGCTTCAGCAACAGCTACCTGCAGAAATTTGACCACCCCCTGGCAGCGTTGTACTCCACCTCCACCATGGAGCAGCACCACTTCTCCCAGACTGTGTCCATCCTTCAGGTGAGCCTGCCCAGCTGCCTCGCCCACTCCTTGCCCCTGGCCGGAGAGCATTCCAATGAGGTGGTACTGCCCTGAGGAGAGAGAGGGAGAGCTTCACAGCTTAGTATGCAGGCAGCAGCTGAAGTTTACTGTGCTGTCTTAGGTTTACAACCACAATTGTGAGCGGTTTTTAGGATCCGATTTTCTCTATATCCTGTAGCCAATACGTGGTGACTTCAGCAACGGGGTCTTTCCAGGCTAGTTATATGGGTGACCAACAGTGCTAGCAGTCATTTTGCAGTCATTTTGGACACCTCTGAGGTCATCCTGACCAAAATAATTGGTAGGGAAGCTGTCCCACATCTGACGATGTGGTTTTGTTTAATAGCCTATGGCTTCTGAAAGTGGCACTGTCCACCCATGCAGAATGCCCCATTTGAACGCTTGTTAAAAGTTATATTTTGAAGTTAGCTTACTAATTATTCAGTTTCCATAAAGCTTAGGCTAGCCCCCCTATTACCCTTCCTCTCCTTCCTTCCCCATCCCCCAACACCCCAGGCCTCCCCTCCCCAATCCTCCACACCGCAGGCTCCCCCCCCCCAAAAAAATCTCTTTTCCCTTCCCTACTCTCCTTTCATCCCCCTATAGCGGGAGGTATTAAAAATGAGGCGTCTGGCTTGGCTGCCAGCTCAGCCGCTATATTCCTGCACTAATGCTGGGCACCCACCGTAGGGCTGCCTGGCACCAGCCTGGTGTTCTCATGTCCGCAGGCTCTCTGGCGGGCCAGAGCTCCAGAGCGCCCCTGGCGGCCACATTAGCCTCACGCCTTGATCGTCCACCGCACCGTAGCTCCATCATCACAACAAAACAGTCCCCGTGTTTCCCTGAGCTTGTCATTACAGTGGCATTTGGCATTGTTGTCCACACCGTTTCGGATAGCTGGAGGTGCCTTGAAAGCTGGGTGTGGGTGCTATTGGTGGTTTTCCTCTGGTCTCTCTGTAGCTGGAAGGGCACAATATCTTCTCCACGCTGAGCTCCAGCGAATACGAGCAAGTGCTGGAGATCATCCGCAAAGCCATCATCGCCACCGACCTCGCCCTCTACTTTGGGAACAGGAAGCAGTTGGAGGAGATGTACCAGACAGGGTCGCTGAACCTCCACAACCAGTCCCATCGGTAAGAACGATCAGGCAAAAGCCAAGAGCCCAACGTGTCAATTACGACCTGGAACTCGGGGTGTGCGCATGCTCAGTGGAGGAAACCGGAAGGATGCGCCTTTGCCTGCGTGCGTTTCGGTGCTGGTTCCACCTTTTCTCCCAAGGATCGTATGCGTGGTGGATTCAGATTCATGTATCCATGTCCGGTGTGTTGTGAGCCACTCCACTTGCCTCCCCGCTTGAATGGTCCTCAGGTGGCTGCCAGAGTTGGACCTGATCTTAATATTTCTTTCTCAAGCATAGTCTCTGCTTTCGGGTTCTTAGGAGACAGTCACTTAGGTGCCCAGATGGAAAGCGAATTCATAGAACTCAGAAGTAAATAGCATCCTCAGAAATATGTGGGTACCTCAGCTCAGCGGCAGCTGTGTGAGCAGTTTCCCTTCACAATAGGGAGAGTCCACATTCTACAAGGCTTGAAACTTACACAGTGTGTGTGGAACCACCTTCCTGAAGGACAATAGAGGCCATTTTACTTTTACACACAGCTGGCAACCAGGATATCTGAAATCTTCTTTTGACTTCTTTGGGTACCAGAATTGCACAGGGTGCACAAACATACATACAGACAAAATGCTCATACATATGAAATAAAAAATTTAAATATATATGGCATATATTGCTAAAAATATACATGCATTAAGTTTCAACAAATACCCTAGGAACTGATGTGTCCTATAACGTGAGGGCAAGACTGCTCCATGCACTTTCATCTAACACACAGAGGAATCTCTCACTTGTTGATTGCTTTCTTGTCTGTGCACAACATTTGCTTACTGTTGAACTTCTGTTCTTAAAAATTCATCTCCTGGCCTATCTTTCTGCTAAGGATATTAAACTTCTGTGTTCTTGGTCACGAATAATTTCTTTAGGTGATTTATAGTTTTAACTCATATTTTCTGTTTTTTTTTTTTGGGGGGGTGGGGTCTGATGATGGATCGAGGGCCTTACATATGTTAGGCAAATCCTCAATTATTGAGTTACTCTAGCCCCAGACTCTGTCCAGAGTGGAGAGACTTTTCAATTCATAAAGCCACATCCTGTACTTGTTTTTATTGTACCCTACAGGCATGCAAATACTTTATAAATTTTTGTGTAATTTTATAGTTCAATTTTTATATGTGGCTCCAAATTCTTATGTTCATAGAATTACAGTTTTCTTTCCTCTTGATGCCTTAAATCACTATCACTTAATGACTAATTAAATTTCTCCACCGAGTTGAATGGATTAAGGGTTTTGCAACCCGGGAGGTCTCATTAAGCATTTATGTAACCATCTGGCCCCTCCACACAGTCCCTCTGTCTTGGCCTTTGTCATTATGCTACAGTTCATCTTACATACTTGGTAAGATAATCTTTACCTGGCATTTATGTATTTATTTATTTAGAAATCCTGCAGGAAACCGTCACTTAGTAACTTTGTTTTCTGAGTGTTTTCTGCTTAGAACAGAAGCTACAATGTTTTCCACAGTGTTTGTCTTTTCTAAATCACTGGGCTGTTTCAAAGTGAGTTACAGAACATCACTGGCCTGCTCCCCTTCACCGTGAGTGCTTCAGAAGCAAATGGGTAATCTGTCGTAGATTTTCCAAGTTACAAATATCCACACCGGCATTTTAGCTGAGCTGTTTACATTTAGTTATTTACTTGAAAGAAGAGTAGAGTGCCATTTCCCAAAAGCATCTCGTGACTTTCTAGTATTGAGTTATGTTCCGTGGTTTGCTTTATATTGCTTATTTGCTTTTCCCTATTAGAAGTTTCTATGAGAGCAGAGTTTATTTTATTATGCAGGAATCGGAATTGTTAGATTGAATGAATGGAGCCAAAGTGTCTGATGTTACCAAGAAACCGTGAATATGCTATGCTGTGAGTTTCGCTCAGCTTTCACGCTGGGGTTTGCAGTGAGAGCCAGGTCTTCATGAGGTCATACTGGGAGTGCTTTCAGCAAGACGTCAGCTCTGCTACAGATGCTCCTTAGAATGCACGCAGGGCTGAGCTCTAATTCCACTCACCAACAGAATAAAACACCCATTCTGGCACTTCTGAGTGATCATGGCCATCTAACTAATTTATAATTGACAATGAGAAATGTAATTTTACTTAATAAGGATTCATGCCAAATTTCCCGGCTGTTGACTTTCTTATGAGCAGTAACATAACAACTTTATTCTGTGTTGTCTAATAATTTTGACAGTGAACGCTGAAAAGTAATACTTCTCTGGTATGTCTGAGCCTTATATACGCAGTGTTACATGTAAGGTCATGTCCAGTGGAAAAGCTTTGCACGTTTTACAGAAATCTAGTGTTATTAACAATGCTTTTACAGATCTGAAATGAGAATTTTTTTTTAATTAAACCTTATCATAGTATTTAGCATAAAATGTTGGGGGGGGGCTTGGTGACAATACATGGAATGAGATTGACATTAATTGTATGAAATAATTTTTGTAAATATAATGCTAGTTTTCAAGTTCTATTTCTGTTTAATGAATTTCCCAATGAAGAAGGAAATGAGTTACTTATTTCTCTAGAAGGTCAAATTCAAAAATGATTTTCTTTTTAAGCTGAAAACTAATTGATCCAGAGACTTGTACATTTCCCCGGTCGCTTTAAGCTATTGCCTTGGGACACAGTCTGCTTGGGATGACAGGCAGCTACGCACCAGTGAATGTCTCTCAGTTATTTGACACAATCTGTAGCAGTTGTTACAAGGCTTTGGAATGTTCCCTTTCAAAAAAGCCAGATTGTGGAAGTTAGTAAGTGAAGGGAAGGAAACAGGGTGATGGCAAATGGTACTTTGTGATGTGCGGATCCAAAACCTGTCGTGGGGAGGGGAAGGCCCTGTGTGACCATGACAGATGATCCTGGCAGATCCTCTCCATTAACCCAGGCTGTGTCTGTAATAGAGATATCCACTGGAAGCCCCATGTCCTTTAGAGTCACTTAGTACATGCAAGCTGGAAGTGACTACACTGTCTAATCTGTTGCACAGTTCTGGATCTCTGAGGATACCTGATCTTTGTAACTTATGCAGTTTCCTCTAGGTGAAATCAGGCTACTAACATTTCTTACTTCATTTCACTAGACGGAAGATTGCTCGAGAAAAATCCAGTAAAGTCAATATGCTTCTTTGAATTTTTAAGGCAATGTGTTCCTTTGAGTTTTTAGTCCATTATTTTTCTTTAAGAGGAAAGATTTATTTGTACTTATACAGATAGCAAGTCAGACACACAGTGCATTGCTGTAGATGCCAAGAAGCTAAGTGGAAAACACAATTCTTTGGCAGAGTCTGAGTTTGAACATGTTCTTGGTCAACAGCACAGCCTCAGGAGGAACGTGGCCTGTCCACTCCACACTCAAGCAAGCTCACGGCACACCCGAGCCGTCTCCTGATCTGGTCACGACACTTCTCCCTTGGAGAAATTAAGCATTTTTTTGTATACCTCAGACTTTGTGGATATAGGGTGAAAGTACTGGGCAGGTTTTCTCTTTAGGAGATACTTAACTTGCAGAAGTCTGCACTCTGAGGAGTGCCAGGCAATTTGGAAGGTAACAGAATGCTACCCGCTGTGTTTGCTCAAACAGGGATACCTCACTCAGCACTGGCAGCACAGAGCACACCCCTGTCGGGCTTGTAGCAAAAGGTCCTGATGTCATGTCGCTTTAATTCCATGTTGCTGCCCAGTCTGCTAGACTAGATGATTTTGTTTCTTAGTGTTCTTTCTGTCATAGGAAGTAACACACAGGCAGACTGTACTCCTGGAGATGCCTGTGCCCGCCCGCCTCCCCCTCACCACCCCCTCATGGGTTCCTGGGAAAAGTACAAATCCTGCATTCACCAGTTTTGTATTGTCTTCTAGAGACCGTGTCATTGGCTTGATGATGACTGCCTGCGATCTTTGCTCTGTGACAAAACTATGGCCAGTTACAAAATTGACAGCAAATGATATATATGCAGAATTCTGGGCTGAGGTATGTCCTAGATTCCTATGTTTAACTTAGACATTAACAAGAAATGGCCAAAATATCTCAGTAGAAATGAAGCACATGGCCAGCCAGCCAACCTGATACCTTAATTGGTCATGCTGAGTGTCACTTTGGAAAAAACGGTGGTTAGTCACACATTATAACACATTCAGCTATTATGTAGTCATGCAGTGAAAACTCTGTTAAACCTATCTGACTGAGGGCAAGTTCTCTGCTCCCCACTGAAAGCATTCAGCACTGTGCTCACTCGGCTTTGCTGCAGCAACTCTCCTTATTTGATAGCTGACCTTTGCCCTCCGGATACCCGCTCCTGGCTGTCGCATCAGATGTGCACAGGACATGGTGGGCTCTGAAGCCCTGGGCTGCACCTGTCACTGGTGAGAGAATGGTCATCCTTCATTGCTGGTGGCAGAAGACAGTGTTCCTGTGCTCACTGGCCAGCTCAGCATCTGTCTTCTTTAAGGGAGCCATCCTCAGAGCAGAAGTTCTCAACCTGTGGGTCACGACCCCCTCAGGGGTTAAACAACCCTTTCACAGGGGTCACGGAAGACCATCAGAAAAGACAGATATTTACATCACAGCTCATAGCAGCAGCAAAATTACGGTTATGAGGTAGCAACGAAAATAATCGTGTGGCTGGGAGTCACCCTGTATTAAAGGGTCACAGCGTTAGGAAGGCTGAGGACCACTAGAGCATATGCAGACACTTCATTTGACTGTGTAACAGAACTCATGTTACTCAGTGAAAGTGATACACGCTCGTGTCAAGTGCACTAATCCTTCACTGCCATGGTCTGATTGTCTGTGTGAGCTACAATGAGCACTACCTGGGAAAACGGGACCATGGCTTCACACGGTTTTATACTGTGCCGGTTATACTTGACCAACTACGTTGAAATTCTAAGCTGTGAATGGGGAACGCGACAGGCTCATAGGATAGGTTCCCTCCCTGCAGACTCCACGGTGGATAAAGCTCCAAGCATGGCAGGCAGCCTCAGGACCTTGTCCTCCCTGGGCGGAGCTGTGAGTAGTGTCCAGGTCCTGTCAGTTGATTTAAATCCTAAAGTCCAGGGTCTCCTCTCCTTTCCACCATGCTACTCCCTCCCACTATGCCCACCCACCCCCGAATTCCCTCATCTATGCTTTTTAGAAGTAAATACAAGTGATGACACTGGCAGGCTTGGGTCATGTGGCCCCAGTGCACTGTGGCCCTGGGCAGTCAACACTCCATGTCAAATCCTCCACCGCAAGCATGAAATTCATGTCCTCACTGTACTGCCTTAGCTTGCCTCTGTCCCCTGCCTATTCATTAAGTACCTGTCTGTCCCTTGCTTGTCCCACATCACTGGACTTCCTTTTCAGCATCGATCTTGCTGTATGCATACGCTTAAGTCACTTACCTAGAAACTTGTCCCCTCACGGGGTGTATGACATCATTGTGAGCAGGGAACTTGGTAGGTTTCACTCATTTGGATAGAGAGAAAAACAAAGAGACCCTCCAGTTACTGTCTTTAAATCAAGGAGCTGAAGAGTTTTGAGAACCTGGTGCTTCAGGGCAAGTTTTAGGGCACAGAGTTTTTAAATGTAGTAATTTATTCCTGACTCTTAACAAATCTTAGATGGTTTTGGTATGAGGCTGTGATTTCTGAGGGAAAAAAAATCAATTAAATGACTAATTATACGTCCTTAAGAAGATTTTAACACTTTAACCAAACAGAAGCGAGTGCTTTTGTAAGAGTCCATCTTGTGGCATCTCTAGAGGATGATGTAAATCTTCATCCCAAAGCCTGGAGGGGGAAGTCCCCTAGGGCATCTGCCCATGACAGGAATGCAGTACTGAGGTGTCAGTTGTCCTGGACCTCCATTGACAGTTTTGGGAAACTGCTTATCATTCTTCAGTCAGTATTGTTCAAGCCCAGGTTTACTCATTTCACACAAAGGAAGAACCATTTGGAAAAAAAAAAAAAAAGCAAGGACAGCCTCCAGGCCTTCCCGTCCTTCTCACCACACCAGACAGTGACACAGAGATGGCCATTGCTCTGATATGTCTCTTGGGGCACAAGATATTTATTTTGAAGAAAAATCTCATGAACACCACAATGTCCTGTGTCTATTTGCAAACGACAGATAATTTTCCTCTTGTGTCTCGTAGGGTGATGAGATGAAGAAGCTGGGCATACAGCCCATTCCTATGATGGACAGAGACAAGCGAGATGAAGTCCCTCAAGGACAGGTATGAAGAACGAGAGCCATCTACACGGCTGTCCGTCTGTCTGTCCACCATCTATCTATGGAACGTGGTAGTTTTTAACCCTCGGTAGAATTTTCTTGAACACAGCTCACTGTTAAGTGTCTTCTGTCTGGTCCCTGCGTTTGCGTGAACCTGTGGAAGCCCTGCCCACTCTGGGGTGTAACCACCTGCCCCTCCCCCTTAGCTGCCCCTTATATTGGACTGCCTTACTTCAGTTAGTAAATGATTTGAAATACGTCTTGTCACGTGGTTTAAGGAAGGAATCTAACAAAGTCTTTCCAAATAGTTACAACACATTCTGTCCCAGCAAAGTCTGTTTTAGTACTTACATTCAGAATAGTAGTTTGTTTTTAAAAATAGAATGAGTTTTGGCCAAAAAAAAAGTAACTTCTTTTGGTAGCATGACGGGGTTTTAAATATCTCTGAGATGCACAAAATATTTTACCACTTCATCTAAATTCCAAATTTGCATATCGTGAAGTAATTTTGTCACAACAGGGAAGCGCTCTGCTCCCTCGTTAAGCAAGCTTTTTCTAGGGACGCTCTAGCCCAGTGACTCCTTCCTAAGGTTTAGAATAAGAGAATGTCTGCGTTAGCTATGGAATTAAAAACACGTCCACTGTGCCGGTTCATCTCTGTGACTCGGGCCCCCTGGAGCCTGTGAAGGGCCACTCACGAGGGCCAGGTCTACCCGTCCCTCAGCTGAGACACCGTCATCTCAAACTTAGCTTCAAAGCAGTTCAAAGCGGAAACCCATAAGCGTTGCCCTAGCATGAAGCCTGTGGCAGTAACTCCAGCAGGAGAAGGCAAACAGGAGCCTTATGATTCCCTGCTGCCTCTCCTCTCCCATGTTCCCCAAAGTTCAGTTTCTAAAGAAGTTGCTGAGCTAACCTAGAGAGCAGACGGCTGCCTCTTTGCCATCTATTGGCCAGTCATGAAGAGGGGCTCCCTGCGGGGAGGACAGTTACCTGTGCTCCGCTCAGCCCCCCACACCAATCCACATCTGCCCTTCACTGGAGCGGGCAGGGTAATGTTAACTGTGGAGTCTCACAGGTTGAAAGAGAGCTGAGCTAGGAGAACTTAAGTGAACACATGAGGTCTGTTGAAGGGCATACCTCTGGGGGAGGGGCGGTGTGGAGACGGCACAAGGCTAGAGGCCACAGAAGAAAACTGGAAATATATCAGCTGCCCCTGAATGCTAAGCTGGAAGAGAGCTGTGCAGGTGACAGGCTCTGAGCCTGACTTTGAAATGTCCACAGGGCAGCATTAAGTGAATGCAGCGTCTCAAACAGGCCTTGGATTCAAGCCTGCGCCAGGTGAAAGTAGAATCCTGTTGAATTCACTTAAGCTTGGAATTCCATTGGGTGTCAACTGTAGCAGTGTGTTGAGGAATTGCGTATGTACACCGTACGCAGCAGGAAAAGCACACAGCACACATTTAGGGTGCAGAGTACACAGTACACAGCAGAAAAAGCAGGTAGCATACAAACACTGCGCAGAGCACACGCAGCACACTGCACACCGCAGAAAATGCGCAGAGCACACACACACACAGAGCACACACACAGCCCACAGTACACAGCACAGCATATTAGTGCAGTGCGGAAGACATAGCACACGTACAGCGCCTAGAAGAAACCACACACAGCAGGAACAGCTGACCTCGTACTTAGGGGGGAGGGACAGAGAAGTGGACAAGGTCAGCTTTCTAACAGTGACACCGTTTCATTTCTCTCTGTGGCAGCTTGGATTCTACAATGCTGTGGCCATCCCCTGCTACACAACCCTGACGCAGATCCTCCCGCCCACAGAGCCTCTGCTGAAGGCCTGCAGGTAGGCACAGCATTCCAAGCGGCGACAAAGCCATCCTGAACTCTTCTTGGGGGTTTTCACCCCACCAGCTGTGGATATGCCATATTCACAGTGTCCAGTGAATCTCCTGATTTGAAGCCCATGTTTCTGCTCCGATATCCATTGGCCCTGCTCAGGAGTCTTGGGTGGTCCTCTCCCAAAGGCCTGCCCTCTTTGCTTTCTTCTTATCAGAGTTGAGTCTCAGATACCAGCTGATGCTAAGGTGGCTTATTATGCAGCTCCGACAGGATAAATGGTGCTGGCAGCCCAGGCCATGGACCAGGATAGGTCAAGGGATAGATGTCCAGCTGAGCTAAAGGGGTTGTGTGCAGAGGACCCCTTGAAATAGGGTTGTCACCTGTGCTGTGTGCTCCAGGCATGCAGTTTCCAGGAAAGCAGTGTACTTCTTTTTTTAAGTGGCTTGCTTCTCAGTCTGTGAGTGTCAAGTCTGTGATCTCTGCTGGCTAGACCTTGACTCCTAGATCCCTATACCCTCTGACACTCAGTGTGGCCCCCAGACACTCCAAAAGGCCTTCTGTCATAAATATCATTGCCAGTGTGTGTCTCCTTCAGTGACCTACGTAGTGTCTATAGGTAGAGCATGCCCATTCATTTTCTCCAAAAGACAGCAGGAGGCCCTGTCACCACGCAGAGGTGTGCCCAGCTCTGTGTCTAAGGACCACCGCCCACACTACCTTTTCTGAGAGCCTAATTCAGTCAAGAACATTGACATTTTAAGAGATTCTAATTTCCTTTGTAAGAGAAGTCCTTGAATGTAAGAAGTGGTGAATGGTGTCTGGGGCACGTCCTCACTGCCCAGTCTTGCTTGGAATGGACACCAGAGGAAGAAAAGGGCAGACATTTAGCTAGAAGGTGTTAAATAAAACCCACATGTGGTGTGCCCTATCCTCTACTGTGTATTTCAAGACAGGGTTTCTCTGTGTAGCCCTGACTATCCTGGAATGGGCTCAAACTCAAGAGATATACCTGCCTCTGCCTCCTGAGTGCTGGGATTAAAGGCATGTACTACCATCCGGTTTATAGATTGCTTTTCAGAACACCAAATAAAACCAACAAGGAAGGCCATTTTAGATGAGTTGTTTTCCTGTCTGAGAGATAGCCTTTCTTCCATTCTTGGCCTGAATTATAGGGAGGTCACTAGAATTAAATCCATAGATGACTCCACACCATGGACGTGGGATGTGGCTCACTCCTGGAGGGATCAAATTACAGGAAGTGCTGACATTAAAGGGCAGTGGAAATAGCCAAACATCTGAATCCATACCTGTATTTTAACAACAATGTAAGTTGAAAACACCCTTTCCTGTCTGGAACACCATGATTTGTAATAAACATTTAGAAGCTGTCAGGGTAAGTAGCTGTTGGGACTTCGAGCACAAGACTGGCTGTAGCCTGGTGAGTGTGATAGGTAGCTTTGGGCAACTTTGATGAATCCCCATTTCCCTGTGCTTGTCGGACCCATATCATCGCTTTAAGACCATTTTAGTATATAAATATTGTACACATGAACATTAAGGAAATTACTAATTTTTGTATGTGTCTTTTTCCAGCGTTTCAGAAAGACCTCTAAGATCTGGGGAAATGACATGTTTTGTTGCAGATGAAGAGCTCTACCCTGCTCATATCATATTTTAGAACTCTTCTTTTTTTTAATTTTTTTTTTTCCCTAAAGGTATCTTAGCATGCTTGCTTTAAAAAGTAGGGGGATTTTTAGTAGTGCTGTGTATAAATTTTGTGCTTGCCAATGTCAAAGTGCTCTTCTGACACTGACTTTGTGTAAAAGGAAGGCCCAGTCAGGCTGGGATGCTGTGAAGAGCTCTGCCAGGCACACAGAGAAGTCACCATTGCAGGGTTGTAAGGCCACGTGCCTGTGACGGTTCGTTGGAGGACAAGGAGACAAGAGATTGGAGGACAGTTGGAGAACAGGGCTCCTATGGGAGGTCACCCAGATAGAGGTGCCATGTCTGGGGTGGGGTGTTTTGGAAACCCAAATCAGGGAATTTGAGTTGTTTTACACCTGAGAAGCTGTCAAGATAGAGGACCCGGAAGCAAGTTTAACTGGCCTCCCTAACTCTCTGTCATTTCTGCTCTCCCACCTGACATCCCTGGCTTCTTGCAGGGACCAGCTCCAGCCAGGAGCCCTATTGCACACTTGCTGATTGCATCCTGGATAATGAGGAAATTCAACCCTTGCTCCAACTGAGTTTCTGTTTTTTGCAGCCTAGAGCAGGTAGAACAAGATGCTCAGGGCTCTGTTGCCCCTGAGGCTCACAGCTGAGGTGACATGGCATAGAGCCTGCCCAGAAACCTCGCACCAGCCACTGTCAGCATCAGAATGACCCTTCAGGAGGCTGTGCTCAGTTGTCCCACACTGGCGATGTCACCTTTGAAAGCCAGTCCAGGAACTCTTGTTTCGATGCCATCTATAACTACGTCCTTTGTTCCTAGGGATAACCTCAGTCAGTGGGAGAAGGTGATTCGTGGGGAAGAGACAGCAATGTGGATCTCAGCCCCAGTAGCTAGCAAAAGCACATCTGAGAAGCTGAATGTGAAGGTCGACGACTGATCCCGAAGTGACGTCCGCCCAGCAACTGACTCAGCCTGCTTCTGTGACTTCGTTCTTTTTATTTTTCAAGGGGGTGAAGAACCCCCTCTCAGAAGGTACCGTCGTCGTCGTCGTGCATATCCATGTGAAGCAGAAGACTCCCTGCTTGCCGTACACACCTCGGACAGTGAGCAACCCAGGCTCCACCGTGTTCAGACGTCGGCTGTTCCGTGGCTCCACCTGACCTTCGAATGCTATTTGCTACCAGGCCAGCCCTGCACTGGCTGGAGGGGGCAGAGACTACAGGAGGGGTTCTTGCCTGCCTCCTTCCATGAGGGTGTGGCCAGTCCCCTGGTTTCTGTGCTTCCTCTCTAACAGGAAAGCTGCTGCTTGGTGGCACTGGTTAGAAATGGGACACACACCCCCTGTTGTGAAGTTTACATGTGACCTTCCTGTAGGTTAACTGAGCCTGTAGCCTGGGACACATGTAATGAGGGTTACTAGTCCACAGGTGATAGAGAAATTCAAGTTGTCGATTACAGGTGCACTACAGGTGTGTTCTTTCCGTTTCTCTGGGGGCACGTAGGTGAGCCAGCGTCACTCAGAAGGAAGCACACCTCTGCCCTCATCAAGGGGACACAGGGTCCATCCCAGGCTTCGGGGAACTGCAGCTCTCTCTTCAAACCATGTCAAAGAATTAAATCCCACCCCCTCACTGTAGCCTTTGGCGACTTTGCCAAACCCTTTACACAAAGAAAATAAAAGTAAGGCGTATAAATTTCCTCCAGCAAGCAAATCTTGTGAGTAAAAAAAAAAAAATGTGAATTTTTAACAATCTCTTTATATTTTCACTGTGTGTTATGGCAGAATTTTAGTCACGTCCAAAACAAAAGATTATTCCAGAGGACACCTCATCCCATGTCGTACCCTCGTCAGAGGCGCCGACAGCATGGCAGTCTCCCGGGGTCCTGATCCCTCTCCTCACTGTGCAGTCAGGCTGGGCAGGAGGAGATGCAGGACCACCGCATTGACCCTGCTGGTGTCTCCTCTCACCGTTCAGACATCCACAATGAAGGCTGAACACCACTGTGTGTGGCTAGTTCTCCAGTGTGCGTGACCTTCTAGAGAAGCCAGGACCCCCTGGGCCCTCCCTGTGGAGCCCTAAGGAAGTCACGGGTTCACGCCATGGGGATTTTCAGGATAGCAGCATGGAGACCAGAGAATCCAAGCTCTGTTGTTCTCATTCAGTGAGCCCTGAGAAGGAAGAGACTGATCAGAAACAAACACTGGCAGGAGCGTGAAAAAAGTTGCTTTAAAACGAATCTTTGGAATAGATTTTGATACACCCGATCACCATACACACAGGAGCCTGGCATTTGCAAAGTCTATTCAGTTTCTTTCCACACATTGACTCACAGCTATAGCAGACTGGGCTGAACACAAGCCGTGTCTTTAACACTGTATGTGTGATTTTCCCCACGGGCTTCTAAAATGTTACCATCTCCTCCCCGCTGTGTGCTACTCCCTTTACTGTTCTAAGGTGATGCAACGAGAGAAGCTACCACAACACCAGGGTTGTGCACACATGTGCACACACATATATGCATGGTGTGGGGACAAGCACACAGATATATGTATAGCACACACACACACACACACACACACACATACACACACACACACAAGACAAAAAGAGAGAAAAGGAAGAAACAAACATTTAATAAAGAAATGAGCATGAATGTGTTCTCTCCTGAGTTGTTCTCCCATGAGTGCTCACTGAAGCTAGTCCACTTTTCTCATACAAACAGGCATCACTGGCTTCAGCAAAAAGCCACCCGATCCACACAAATTGATCATCTATCATCTTGGAATCTGAATTGCAGGAAGGGGCAGCATATAAGACGATTGTTTAACCTAGGCATTCCAAAGGCATGCGCGCATGGATTCTGTCCTCTAGCATATAAAAGAACCCTGGCATCGGGACACCTATGACTGCTTTAGCATTTTGTGGTTGCTGTGGAAATAGGGATTTTACAGAAATTTCTTTTAATTTGACCTAAGCAAGAACATTGTATGGCCTGGCCCTGCCTGGGCAGTTTTGCAGAGAAACCTGCTGGAGCTTTAGTGGCTGCTCAGTCTCTTATGAAACAGTATCATGTGAGAAAGCTTGGAAAAAAGACTATACCTGGGAAGACCTTTGCAACATTGTTCCCTCCACGTGCCAAGACTCAGTTAGGAGGCATAAATCTGCCCAAAATAAACTAGGCCAGAATACAGCCATGTTTGGTTACTAATTTGGTTTTAGAATTCATGCATTCAGGAGTGGGTTTTGTGTGTCTTAGCAAGCGGAGTGCATTTAACATACAGGGACGTGAAATCCAACCTCTTGTCTCTCGAAGTTGTTTTCTCTCCAAAGGTTTCCAGGTATTTTTTCATTAATGGCTGATGCAAACTTAGTGACTAATAACGAATATAAACAGAATGTTTAACTCACCAAAATTATATTATGTACAATCATCTGTGAGACACAAATTTTATAGCAATGGTGATTATTTAATTTGTTTCCACACTGTGGTTATCTTCTTCTTTTTTTCTTTCTGAGAAAATGTTTCCAGATACATAGGTGCATGCCAACACCAACATGAAATATTGATCCCGGACAGCGAGATACAGTTCTAAAGTTTGTAAACATCAATTATATGTCAGTTCATTAGAAGGCCTGAGAGGCTGTGGGGACAGTAAAAAGCATTCTGGGATGGCGCTCAGCGTTCCACCTTGCTAGGAAGAGAGCAGTTGAATCCTGTCCCCAGCTCCCTCCAGCCTGGAAAGTGTTCTGGTCAGACTGTCGTCGAGATATTCCAAGTGACCCACTCCCACCACTGCAAAAACATAGACAGTTTGATGTGACCTGTTTAGTGTGGCTCTCCTCTTTTGAGCATGTGTTAGCATTTTTATTTTATACACACCCAGTGAACTCTGCTCTTTCAAGTGTGTTCATGTAAGTGCTAGATATATTAGCATAGCCTGCCTGCCTGCTGCAAGACGCCTTAGAGACCGGGCCTTTCAATGGGCTTAACTTGGCGCGCTGTGTTTCTGCTCTCTTAGGTCTAAATTATGGTGTCACCTTTAATAGGACAAAAGTATGTACCTTGCCTCGGCTTGAGCCCTTTTGTTTTCAATGCTGACTTCTCCCCTTTCTCTCCTGTGGTCACCCTACCTTTCCTGAGTGTAAGGGACAACATTGAAAGGGGCATGTCCCTAGTAGGGGCATCCCTGCTCACCAGGTGCCTGTCATCACCCCACTTCACTGACATCTACCCTGGTGACTTTGGGATCCTCTTGCTTGTAGGGGACTGTGGCTCCAGTGAGCGGCCTCAATCTGCTGGGTTCTGGCTCCCCGGCTGCCTTTGGTTTTGAAGGTCTCTTCTCTCTGTACATCCCAACCCTGCATTTGCTTTGTGCGATGCTGATGCTGTGTGCAGTCGGATTCTTGGAAGACTATCCATCAGTCACAGACGACTCCTGTGGCAAGGTGTCAGGCTGACTCGACAGTCATTGTGAAATCTGAGTTTGTCACACACTCACTGTCAGCCATGGTTTCCCCTTGCCATGGCTGTTAGATTTTCACACGTGAGTTTCTGTGGCCGCCTGTCTGGCTGGCATTATCTATAGTAAATTGAAATCAGAGGTGCCCAGCAGAGGCCATCATTCTCACTGTCTTTGAAACAAGGGTGTACGGTTTGATCCAATGAAAGTATTTAAGGTATTTCATGCAATGACAAAATGCTCAGTAGTGGAAGGCAGGCTGTGATCAGTCTGCCTGCTCCCTGTTGCAATTGTGAGGGTTTGTAACTGGAACAGCACATGGAGGCCTGACCCTGTCGGGGTGCAGGAAAAGGCCAAGCACCAAAGTGGAACCTTAGTTGAATACAGCCTGTGTCTCAAAAGGAAGTCAGGGCACGTATCTCAGTGCTCAACCTCCAGGTACTATACATTTGCCAGTTTTATCTCTAATGTGAAATAAACTCCAAAATACCTGTTTATTGTGTAGCCCACTTAAAACACTATTCTATTATGGGCATCCCCACTTTCTTTCTTGGTTTGGTCACCTTGATCCCCCGGTCTTCTGCTGTATCTAGAATAGTGAATATGAATGACATATGGGAATATTGTTTCCATATGACCTATTGTCTGGAGTATATGCTACATGTTCACTTACTGTACAAAAAAAAAAAAAAAAAAGGGCAGCTGATTGGTGCACAGCAGTATCTCTCTGTGTACAATGCCCCACCTATTTAAGAATCACGGACTTGCCCAGAACACTGTGAAACACTTACCAAACGACAAACGCAGCGTCTGGATTCTTTCCAAGAAGAGCAACTTTCTCCACAGGAACACAGTAACAAAAGAGATCCGCCACCGCCATCCACACCCAGCCAAGACACCTCAGAGGCCATGGGGACAACCTCCTTGCTGGCCAACATCTGCTGGAGCAGGGGCACAGGTCCCAGCAACTGATCCTCAGTGGATGGACCTGCAGCCAAAGCCTTAATGGGCTCTCTTTTGAAGGGGAAAGAAAGGATTTCAAGCTAATTATATCCAACATTATTATAGTTGATGAGTTAGTAAATTCCAAAAAAAAAGATGATTTTATATGTATGACATAAAAAAAAAAATCTTTGTAAAGTGCGCAAGTGCAATAATTTAAAGAGGTCTTATCTTTGCATTTATAAATTATAAATATTGTACATGTGTGTAATTTTTCATGTATTCATTTGCAGTCTTTGTATTTAAGGAAAAAAAAAACCCTTTACCGTTATGTTTGTATAATAGAACATTAATCATTTATTATAACTCGGACAAGTTGTAAATAAATTCATAATTCAAACAGCCAGTATATATGCATATATGGGTGTTACATTGCAAAAAAAAAATCTCTATCTTTGTCTATCCACATGCTTAAAGAAGTAAGAAATCTTTTGTGGATATGTAATTATACATATAAAGTATATATATATGTATGATACATGAAATATATTTAGAAATGTTCATAATTTTAATGGATATTCTTTGGTGTGAATAATTGAATACAAAATTTTTAAAATACCATCTCTCGAGTTTGCTCTCATTTGTGGTGAAGGCAACAGATGCCCAGAGAAGCTGTCCATAGGTGGCAGCCAGATCTTCCCACAGACACTCGCTTGGCTGGGAGTCAACACAGTCTGTACGAAATGCAGCTAGGAAAATGCTTTGTCTCTGCAGAGAGGAGCCAGAGGACAGCTCCTCTGTATAAGTGTGAAATCTATTTCTTGCTCCTGTCAGGTTAGTTTTTGTTGGCTTGACACAAGCTAGCGTTATCTGGGAAGAGGAACCTCAGCTGAGAAAAAAAATGCCATAGTAACTGGCTTGTAGGCAAGTTCTGTGGGACATTTCCTTGATTAATGATTGATGTGGAAGGGCCCACTATGGGTGGTGCCACACCCTAGGCTGGTGGTCCTGAGTGTGAAATAAATGAGCCTGAGCAAGCCACAGGAAGCAAGGCAGTAAGCAGTACTCCTCTGTGGCCTTCTGCATCATCATCTCCTGCCTCCAGTTTCCTGCCCAGTTTGGGTACCAATTTCCTTCAGGGTTGGAATATGACCTGATCATTGTAAGCTGCAATAAACCTCCTCCTCCCCAAGTTGCTTTTGGTGGTAGTGTTTATGACAGCAATAGAAACCCAAGACAGAGGTCGACTGTGTATATATATGTGCCCTCCCCACCCCCAACTCCACCACCACCTCTCTGCCCTAAGCCTGACTGGGAAGAGGTCAGGGGTGTGGCTCCATGGTAGGGTGTTTGCCTCTGAAACAGCTGGAAGCAGCACAAAGTCACTTTTCCTAGGTTCTGGGTCAGAATTCAACTGCCCGAGTCATAGGTCAAGGTCACCTGGAGCCAGCTGCAACTCTGTTCTTCCTGACTTTCCATAGCACTTTTACCATTGCTGCTCAGGAGGCCCTTCCCTGGGTGGACCTAGGTGTCTGCTCCTTCCATCCCTCGGCCTTCAGAAGCCACCCTGTCTCGCATGTGGGGACAACGTGGGTAGTAAGCCAGGGATTCGCTTCCAGAAAAATCCAGCTCAGTTTTGACAGGTCAGTGGGTTGCACCAATAATAATTGAATATACTTCTCCTTCAATCACTTTGATAGACTACTAAACAATAGAAGTATGAATGTTACTTTATTCTTAAGGATCGACACATATTCGACACTTGACATTCTGATTTTTGTCAACAAAGGGGTAGAATGATTGCCCTGACATAAGCCATGATTTGGAAGAATTTTTTTCGGCTGTAGAAAAAAAAAAATGAACACTTTCCAGAGTTGGGGGAGGTGCCGCTTTAACTAGCACATGCCTTGTGCAAACCAGAATTCTTCCCTCCCTGCCTGAACTCCAGGATCTCAGTTGGTGACCCTATCGCCTGTTCAGAAACACCTCAGCCCTCTTCTTTAGAGTCCTCTGTGCTCTGGGTTAGAACCAAGGTCTGCAGCAGAGGCACATTCACGGGGGACACCACAGGGATGAGTTATCTTCGGTTCCATGCACTGTAATGAATCTGCCTAGTTTTGTTTTGCAAAGTAAAGTCAGTGAGCATCCCTCCAGAGCTCCCAGGCCTGGCTGAGGAGAGGTGGCAGACCCCGGTTGCTCTGTTATTCTGGCACCCTGTAGCGAGGCCCCAGAGTTACACTGTGGGGGCGGGCTAGGAATGTTTATTGTTTCCGTGGCAACTGCAGCTTCCGTTAGCAGCAAGCGATCTGAGGGGCGATGGCTGAGGATATGGAACCTGATTGTAAGTGGTCTGCCTCTATTTTTATGTTTGTCTGGCCCAGTTGATGTTTGTCTGGGAAAGCTGGTTTCTCAGAAGGGGTTTTGAAAGTAAAAACCTTTCTGGTGGCGGAAGGTCAGCTCCTGGATCTGGAGGGTTTGCTTGGATCTAGAGAATCTTAGACCCTTCCGAAGCTTGAGGAAGCTGGCTACTCTGTCCACAAGCGGAAACAGAGCAAAGGACGCATGCGCACCAGTGCTCCACTCAGCTCACTTTCTGTTCACTCCAGGCTCCCGCCCAGGAAACAGTGAGTCTTCCCACTTCAGCCCTATTAAGAAAACCCGTCAGGGAATGGCCACAGGGCAAGACAACCTCATCTAGATACTTTCTTTTGAGAGTTCCTTCCTAGATTCTATTTTGAGTCAGGCTGATAATTAAAAGTAACTATCACCGTAGTGTCTGTGTTATAGGACGTGTGAAGGTGTACGGTGTACATGTATGTGTTGGTAAGTACCTTAGAGGGAAAGGGATGGAGGCGCTCACTATACTAGTTCAGCGCTTTTTGCGAAACTTTCCTGTACCAACCACACCACTCTCTTGAAACGTGACTTACAGGTCAGAGAGGCAGGCACAGTCAGGTGTCTGTCTCGAATGCATAGTTTATTGTCCATACGTAATAACTGGGGAGCAACTCACATGAAATAAATCTAACAACCTAACAGTCCACCTCTAAGTGACACCACCAATATCCAGAGGCAGAGTTCACTCAGGAACTGTTGCTAGAGCAACAGGTCGCAAGTCTGATGTCCCAGTGCACAGCCAACCCCTGTGTCCACATCCTGCTCCACTGCAGATGTCCCTTGAGAATGACGAGGCTAACTGGTACAGCCTCAGTTGTGCTTAGCCCGGGTCAGCCAGCATGCTGAACCCTCAACACCCAGAAGGGTCAGAGCCAGACCATTGGCAGGACATCTGCTGGGAGACATGGTTTTTTGTCGTTAGAGTACGCATGTGGCTCATATCCGTTGAGGTATATTGCAGACTAGCATCTGCTGAGCCTCCTGGAACCTGGATTTTTGTGAGTCTTCTGAGACTGGTCTAGTTTTTGCATATATCGTGTTCATGTATGCGTTGGTCAGTGCCTTGGAGGGAGGTATCCCTCCTATAACATCCTATAACGCAGAAACCAAGGTGATAGTTACTTTTGATTATCTGTCTGACATAAAATAGAATCCTGGAAGGAACTCTCAAAAGAAATTGTCTAGATGAGGTTGCTCTGTAGTCATGCCCTGGGGGGTTGTCTTTAACGGGCTGAGGTGGGAAGACCCACTCCGTTTCCTGAGGAACAGGGTCCTGGAGTGAACGGAGAGTTGAGTGGATCACTGGTGCGCATGCGTTCTTTGTGCCCTGCTCCAAGCGTTGCTGTTTACACTCAGTTACTCGCTTCTGCTGTCAGCAGATGTTACGACAGTGAGAAAGGGCCTCCAATTTGTGTCTTTATTTTGTTCTACACGTTTGCCACACTCTCCCACTCACAGTCCTCCCTTGGTGATCGACACACAGATCTTTCACCATGTCCCAAATGCTTTCTCTTCGTGCTCCACAGGGCTTGCCTGAATGCTGCTTATGGAAACAGAAATAGAATCAGAGGATGGTTAGGTTGAGAAATCGGGTCCAAACTGATCTTCACGTTAAAGGCTGTTGTTTGCATCTCCCATCCCCACCCCAAAAGATGCAAGTAAAAAAAAATACCATATTAAATGATGAAAAACAAAATAATGCCGTATTAAATGCTAATAAAAACATTTCAGGTATTTAATTTAATCGACATTTTGTCCATCAGCCCTGATGTTATGTTTTCCTCATCAACAATCTTTTTAAAAAAAAAGAAAAATCTTGTTTGTTTTCCTCAAAGCTGATTTGTTCTTGGATCCTTTGTGAGGGAGCTGCACTGGCCTGGGATCAGAGTAAGCTTCCTTGTCTTTGGGAGTTGGGCAGACACAGTGAGAGGCACAAACTGCTCGTGTCTGACTGTGCACAGTTAGAACAGAGCATGTTGGCAGGTAGTGTAAGATTCTGGCAGAGGGAATGGCGTCTGACTTTACCAACTCCTGTGCAAGCTATGTGAAACCCCTGTGAAGCCAGGGCTTCTCAGCTCGGGTTACCACCCTCTGGTGGCTGAACGACTCTTTCATAGAGGTGGCATATCAGACATCCTGCATATTAGATATTTACATTTCCATTCATAACAGTCGCAAAGTTACAGTTTTAAAGTAGCCATTGAATAAATTTATGGTTGGAGGCTCACCACAACATGAGGAACTGTATTAAAGGGTCGAAGCGTTAGGGAGGTTGAGAACCGCTGTGCCAATTAGAAAAGCCTCACTGGACTGGTGGCTTTCAGTCTTTTCTGGACATAAGCTAACAGAAGGATGACTCTGATGCAGCATGTACCTTCCCCACAGTTGGTGACACATATGTTTCCTGCTTTTTCTGTTCATGTTTTGGATGAAATGCAGGACTGTCAGTTTTGAAAAAAGTCACGTTAATATTTTATCAATTGGTAAGGGTATATCTTTGAGAGTACTGAGCTGATCAGTGGGGGAAGTCTTAAAACCCCATTCCCAGAAGTATTTGTGTCACCATCCAGCCATGGTCACTCGTGTAGGACAGAGTATGGCTCATTTTCACCCAGGGCTGTGCTGGGGTGGCTGGAGCTGGGTTTGACTGCATCCTTAAGAGAAAAAATCCTGAGATGACCAGAGCTTTTTTAGTGCTTGGTGTGACCCCAGGCATTACTTCCAGGGATGAAGACGGGAGGGTCTTTGGTGTCCATGGCTCATGACCCCAAGACAGTTTATCATCATAGGAGCCTGCTGCCTAGAAGCAAAGGGTGGGAAGCCATTACTCAATCAGAGATGTCGGGCTCCACATCAGAGAAAATGAATGGTTTCTAGCGGGAGAGCTACCTGGCTAGCCATGGGGTTGTTAGTGGGTAGGCTCTGCCCTGATGAAGTAGGAAGTGGATTCTGACAAAGAGAACAAATCTCAGAGAGATTCCCTGAGGCTTCCAATCCTGGGTTCTGGTCCTGCTAGAACAGAGTCCCCGGAGCTTGGAGTTCGGTGGGCCGGCACACTCTGTGGCTACTGTGAAGCAGCGGGAAGTTCTGCTGGCCTTCTGTTCCTTCCAGGGTGTGTCCTGACTCTCCAGATGATGTTTTTAGACTAGGACTGGGCACATGTATGGAACCTCATCTAGCATAGCTTCTGAAAGTCCCCATTCATCCTGCCTCCCTTGGCTCAGGGACCATGCAACAAGAAAGTCCAACAGCTGGTGAAGCAACCAGCTCTGCCACATTAAGGGTAGACCTTGATAAGCATCTCAGCATCCCTCCTCTAGGTGGTTGTGCAGCTACTTACAGACACGCTCGTCCTGAGGACTTCTGGGTGTGACAAATGATGGCTGTAGGGACATCCTGTGAACTTAACTTAAGCTGCTCCTCAAGCCTCAGGCGAGCCTGGCCTATCACTTGGAGCCTGAGTCTTGGTGACTGTGGGGACAAGAGAGGCCCCAACCTTGCAGAAAGGGTGATGACATTTGTTTATCCCCCCCCACCGGACCCTCTCAGAAGTTATGCCTCTGGTATTGTAGTTATCTGTGGACTCTCTGCCCTTGTGGCAGGAAATGATGCCTAAGGGTGCATAAAAACAACCCTGGACAGAGATCCCCTTAAGGCCGATCTGACCTGGACCATCCCTGCCGAGAGTCCCTTCACAGCCGATTGAATGTTGTGTCCATTGACAAGATTATCCAGCACATTGGTCTTGAAGGGTTGTGAGTTTTATGCCTATAAGAGCACCCAGGGCACCCCGCTGTGCTCTCTATACTCAGCTACACCTGAGGTGTCTTGGACTTATAAGGATGAGGCCGGGTGCTATTTTCTTACCCTCTCTGAAGACCCCTCTTTTCTATGGCAGACATGCAACAGGGCTGCCTTTCTGTGGGCACAGGAGGGGCCTCACCGTTATGTTTTTTTCCTCTCCTGAGCAGTTTATCTAAAGTGGAAGCACTGTGAGACACGGGGTGTTAAGACTCTCTGCAACCTGAGGAAACTCCTGTCCCGACTCCAGAATGACCACCGGAAGGACATCTATGTGTACACTTCAGGACACCTGAACCCCAGGAAGCTCTACAAGCCACCGGAGACCATTTTCCAGCACTGGCGCAATGCAAACAAGTCATGGCAGAAATCCACCCCCTCCACATCCTCCTCCATCTCCTCCGTTTCCAGAAACAAAGTCTCAGAGATGAAGGATGCTTGGGTTCACTTTACAGTGAACACGGCCCTGCATCCCGATGACACACACAACACGCCGCTGTTCAGGTATCTGAACCCACGAATACAGTCCTTCTGTGCTCTCAAAGAAGGTGACACCTCCACATCTCGCCAAGGAGGAGGAAGAGGAACTAAAGGAAAGACCTGTGTTTTCTCGGGAAACACACATAAGGGAAGAGCTCAGGCTGCCCGAGATGAAAGTCCTCAGATACTCAGAGGTGGTATCCAGCCGCCAGTGTTCCAGGTCTGCCCCAGGCAAGGATGTGTACCAGTACATCAGCTCTTACCTAGCTGGTATAACAAAAGCCGACAGATACAAGAAGTTCCTGAGTTTCCAAAGAGAAGTGGTAGCAAAGGAAGATATACTGAAGTATGATTTCACAGGGAGCAGGGTGGCTGTGAACCATGAGAACAAACTAAAGGAGGTAAGGGGAGGGGACTCTGCAGGGCTGTCAACATGGGGCCGAAGCTCAAAGACCCTCGTGGCCCCGGACTCATCCTGAGATTCCTCAGTTAGGTGTCCAGGCAGAGTAAGCAGAGCTGCTGGTGCCTCTAATACCCAGCACGGTCAATAAGGTGACGTTTGACAGGGGTAAACGGGCGGTGAATTCATGGCCAGCAGCACTCAGTGACTGATGGAGCAGCTTTGGAAATGCTGTGTCTGGACTCCGGGAGAATGTCTACCTTACCTCTTATGTTAGATGGGAGAGAAGAGTCTGGGCAAGTGATGGCACAGAGGCTATTGGGTTAGAGATGATGGGGTATGCTGGCGGGGGCTGTGCTGTGTGAGCTGACTGTGGGCTGAGAGGGAACCTTACTCACTAGGGAAGTGCACTTTGGGAAGAATTCAGCAGAGGAGAGAAAAGAGCCATGTGTGTGTCAGAGAGCCCAAGCCCGGGGTATGGGCCTACTCAAGTTGTGGGAAAGGGAAGGCTCTTGAGATTGTCAGGGCAGTGTGTGTGTTGGGGGAAGGGCAGAGAGGGGCAGGGATAAGGAGAATGGGACCTAAGCAAACACACACAGTGACCTGGCTTTTAGCAGCCGTTGGAAGGGAATCAGAGGCTCACGGATTTGCCACCCCCCTCTGCAGAGGCCAGTGCCTGGGTGGCCTTTTCTGACTGATTTCTCAGAAGGACAGACTGTTCTGAGAGAAGCATGAGGACCCCGTTTCAGGAACCGACTCTCCATCTCCCCTCTAGGAGCTCCAGAAGATATGCACCTGCAACCCCCAGCAGTTCAACAGGTTGCAGGTCTTTGGGGAAATCTTTGAGGATATTTGCAACAGCTCTTTGATCTTTGGGGATCTCCTGAAAGAGGTTAAGGTAATTGCACACATTTTCCACAGGATGCTTGAGAACCATCCGTGACAAGCATGAAGCTGTGCACACACAGCTGCTCACGCACACACAGTGGCGTGTACACCTAAGGATCTCACGCCTCATGGAAATTACAGTCCCTATTCCAGAGAGGAAGGCATCACTCAGTCAGAGAGACTCATGGGATCCGCTCACTGTCTTGTCAGTCACGTGAGCCGCTTGAAGCTAGCACTGAGTTAAATTGCTGCTCGGTCCCTATGAGTTCCCGCCAGAGCTTCCCAATTATGAGTTCTGAACAACATGGCATATAAGCTAGCTTTCAGAACTAGGCATTTTAGACGTTTATTTGGATCTTTCTGGGGTTTTCAGTTTTGTCGTGATGTTGTCATGGAGGGAGGTAGCTCTGTGGAATCCAGTTTGAAAGTTAAGTTGTTCAAGGCCTGTTCTAGTTAATTGTCTGTTGCTGTGATAGAACAACCCAAACTAAAAGCAAGACATGGATAAAAGTGTTTATTTTAGCTTATGGTTCTGGAAGGATAAAGTCCATTGTGGCGGGAGCCATGGCAACAGGCAGGGAAGACATGGCAGCGGAAGCAGGGAGCTGGTTGATCAAAGTTTATCCATGCACAGGAAGAAGAGCAATAACAGGAGATAGGGCCAGGCTATACATACGCAAAGCCTGTCTTCAGTGGCCCACTTCCTCCTGCAAGGCATTACCAACTAAAGGCTCCATAAGTGTTCAGATACACGCGCCTGTGGGGAACGATTCTCATCAGAACCACCGCAAAGCCTGTGCTGTGGTCTGATTTCCCTAATGACAAGAGATGGGTAATGAGGGCTATGTGCTGCCTAGCTCCGGGACCCTGGCCACCTCACCTTGAGCAGGCCTCAGAACTGCTCATGGCAGGGGATATTTTGGACGCAGGTTCAGGTTTTTACAACAGGCACTCGAACTGATCAGTAGCTGGTAGTTGTTAGGATTCAATGACAATTTAATTTTATAAGTTTGTGTGCATGTGTATTTGAGCATATTGCAGAAACAGTTGATACACAGGGTTAGGGTTTGAAGTTAACAGACATCCTTAATGTCTATGTGATGTATTCATGTAAAAGAAAATCATCCAGGGCCTGGGGAGATGGCTTACTGCATACAGTGCTCAGTGAATAAACACAAGACTCTCGACTCTTAACCTCTAGCTCCCTCATAGAAGCCGGGTGTTACTGGAACAAGGCAGAGACACAGGAGGAGCCCGGCCTGCTGGCCAGCAAGTCTAGCCAGCCTATGAGCAGACATGGGGTGGGGAGTGACAGGAAGACACGTGATGTCAACCTCTGGCCCCTGCACGCACACATAAGTATCTACATTCATGTAGCCCACTCCCATGCACGAGCCTGGTGACATGGCGGTGTTTTGTATGTGTGTTTGCACAGGATGAATATGAACTCTACATGGCAGCTCTCCTGGACTCACAGCCCACGGCAAGTATCAGGTAATAACCATCAGGAAGGACATCAAGAGAGCCTGCGTGCTCGTGGAGTTGTATATCTCAGGAGGCTCTCGTCCTGAGAAGCCCCATTTGTTTCTCTGTCATGCAAAGAGCTGGTGTTTCTTTTCTCTTTTCTTTTTTTTTTTTAAAGGGATGATTCTTATATCAAGTTAAAGGATTCCTGGTGAGTATCTGGCCTGTCCATTAAAACAGCACTGACTCATTCCCTAACCACAGCCATCACATATGACCAGGAACATAAATGGTGCTACCAGAAAATACATTCTTTTGTCACTCAGACTGGGTAGATGGTGACAGCTGGTGCCCTAGAGCCACGGTTCAGATCCCTGGCTCCTCGTGTAACTGATGACAGCTTTTCCATCAGTCTCAGTGGGAAAGTGGGTCAGTGGGTCAATGGGTCGATGGGTCGTGGGTCAGTGGGTCAATGGGTCGATGGGTCAATAGGTCAGCATGCCTGTGTTCTAGTAGGGAATGTCCAATGGGCATGACAGAGCTCCAAAAGCTCCAAGAAGCTGATACCTTGAGATTAGTAACTCTATCTTCTGAGTTAGAAAGTATAATTTCTTACTTTATATGACAAAAAAAAAAAAAACAAACCACAAACAACAACAAAAAGTACAAACCAACAACAACCCCCAAAACCCTAGCAAAAACCACATGTGGGCATTACATCCTGCATTCTGAGACTTTTTGTGCTATATGGTAATAAGCCTGGAGAGGTAGCTCAGTGATTAAAACAACAGGCTGCTCTTGCAGAGGACTCAGGTTCAGTTCCCAGCATCCCCATAGGTGGCCCACAACCATCTGTAACACCAGTTCAAAGAGCTCTGATTCCCTCTTCTGACATTCACAGACACTGCACATGCATGTGGTGCACTGACATATACGCAGGCAAAATAGCCATACACATAAACATAAAGTAGATAAATAAATAGTAGATGGATGGATGGATTGATAGATAGATGATAGATAAATAGATAGATGGATGATAAGTAGTAAAAGCAGCTGTCTCTGAGGACTGAGCAGCGCCTGCAGTCAGAGACTTAGTGCTCCTTACTCTGCGGTAGAGCAGAAAAGGAAAATTCATCCCCACATCTCAGTCAAGCATCAAATGAGGGAGCTGGCAGGCATCCAGAGCTCATCTTCCTGTTCCCGAAGCCCAGAGGACCACCCGATGAGGAGGGCCACCAGCCTGAGCTGGTGGTTTCCAGCATAACCCCCGCATGTCTTTATGTCCACATAAAGATTGGCAATTAAGATCATCTCTCACACATTTGAAATAATTAATAATGATGTGCACATCCCTTTATTCGATGTTTTTCCCCAACCCAACTCTGCAAAGAAACTGTGAAACCCTGCCATTCTTAAGAATTCTCAGGAAAATGAAAGTCTTACGCTATTGTTAATATTATTTTACTTGGAACACTGCCAATATTTTTCCCTTCCCTCCAGCTCTCCCAGTGCACAAATTTAGTTGGAATTCACACTTTACCCCAGGACCCCTGGCCATACATGAATAACATCCCGGCCAGAGCCTCCTACCTGACCATCTTTGTGTGCTTTGTTCTTGATAGCGGCTCCTGGCTGAAGTCAAGGGGTTGGAGAAGAGCCCTGTGCACAGCAACGACATTGACCAAGCCAAGGAGCATCTGAGGAAGCTCCAGCAGGCTGCCCTGGAAGCCCTGGAGCGCAACAACAGGTAAGGTAGCAGCGTGCGATTCTGGCAGAGTTTCTGTTGATACTCAGCAGAACAGTGATGAGCAGTACTCACGATTTCCTGCATTGGCTTATGTGTTGTGCTACCTGTACCAACGTTGTCCCATTAACCTGGACTCTTCCACAAGCAACTGCATAGTGACTATGGTGGAACAACGACACTGCCCTGATGCCAGAGGTCTCTGAAAGATCCTCCCTGAGGACTTTCTGATGGGCCAGAGAGTGGCGGGGGCCAGAGAGAGCCTTCTGATTCTACTAACTTAGAATATCCTGTAACCACTCTGAGCGGTTGTTATTTGTAAGGGCTAACAATATAGAAAGACTAGAGCAATTCTAAACCAACCCAACAAAAAAAACTGTTCTAAGAAGCAAAAACCTGAGTGTGTTTTCAGTGTGTAACCAGAGGGAGAGAGCATTGCCTCTCACTTTAGTTTGCTCTAAAGCTGTCTCAAAGCATGGCCACCATGAACTCCTGCAGGATTGGCTGTGGATGATCACATTGCACCTTGTGGGTGACACTTCTTCAGGCTTAGGTCAAGTGTCCCCCTTGTAGCCACGTGTCCCTCAACATTTGTGCTGCTCTTGTTTGACCCATGTCCACTTCACTCTCTTAGAGACCCTGACTGGAGGACTTAGGTCCAAGGGTGTGGTTAGGTCAGACAGAGAGAATTAACAGCAAAGTCATAAAATGGACGTTCGCTGTTTATGAATCCCAGAGAAGGCAACACATCCCACAGAGACAATGGGAGGACCAGACATTACAGACTGTGTATACTTAGCCGGGAGGAAGACAGGCAGGAGGGGAATGGGCAGGGTCTGCTTCAGAGCGACACGCAGCATGTGTCTGGCTGGAGCTCTAAGCTTATCTGCTATGCTCAGGAAATCACAATGACCAGTGAGCCACCGCAGGCTCCTCTGTAGGTCCACCCTGCATGTGTGCTCCATGTGATGTGTCAAGAACATTGTTTCTAGCTGTTCCCCATGAGATCGTTCCAGAAGGCTGTAGGGTCAGGAGGAGACAGCAAGAGCAGAGGGCCGATGATTCAATGATTCTACCTTGAGGCTGGTGTATAAGTCAGACTCACAGTCAGAAATTTAGGATTTCACTGCCAAAGTATCCAAAAGTAAAAGCTGACAGTGGAAACATTGCCAGTCTCCACCGTCCGTCTGCTGCTTCAGAGAGCACCCCTGAGAGGGGTGGAGCAGAAGGCTAACATCAACAACCAAACCGAATAAAGCCACCTCAGGAGAAGGAGGAAGACTCCACCAAGCACAGGAGCACAGAGCACCTGATAGATGGAGCATCATCTTGGCCATGATGGTAGCAATGATTATGGTGGTGGTGGTGAGGAGGGGGAGGGGCAGGAGAAGGGGGAAGAGAGGAGGAGGAGGAGGAGGGGGAGGATAGCGACGACGATGATGATGATGATGATCGTAGCCATGAGGGTGATGACGGTGATGGTAATGAAAGCAATGATGGTAGTGGTGGTGGGGATGATGGTGGTGATGATGATCTGGTCATGTTGATAGTAATTTCAAGGGAAAAGGGATCAACTAAATGTCCTCAGAAGAGCATTTCAGGACACGAAAAACAATCACAAGGCAGAAACATAGAAGCTAAGCACGGGAATCAAATGATAACATCAACAACCAGATAAAACATGGCACACATAATCAAGGAAGTAGCTGACAGAGTAAGAAACAGACCCGTAAATGGAAACTCCACCATGATGTGCTCAAGAGTTGTTTTGGGTGAGAATACAAGTCACGTATATTGGGCCATGAGCAGAAAAACAACTAAGGGACCAGAACTGAGAGGAGAGCAAAAGTTGGTAGGAAAGACAGATACGCAAATAAAATCCAACTCACATAGAGCTAAAGTTTGGAAAGAAGAAATACAGCACAATAGAATAGAACAAGGAATACGTAATGTTTAAGAATGGGTCGTGCAAAACGTCTCAGAAGACTACACCTTTGAAATTTACATGCTGCAGCCTCTGTATATCCATTAAGACCTTAGCCTAGAACATGTGAAAGTATTAAACCATTACCCGCCGTGTAGACGTGTGGCTTTAAGCCATCTGTGGTATCATCTTCACACAGAGCAGAGCAATCCCCTGGGTACATGCAGCACCTGCCGGAATCCTTCTGAAATACAGGAGAGGCATAAGGTATTCAACTCCGCTGAATTTGACACTGAGCAAAAATGCAGAGAAGCCTACAGGGGTCGTTTGCTCTTCTTTCTTCTATATTTCTTGTAATTTACCTTTAGTCTAACATGGTAGTCTTTGTACATTCTCTCTACGGGATGCCTGCAAAGGCACAGGGGACTGCAGCACGCACCCCTGCATCAGTTCTAGTGTCTGCGGTTGGTCTCAGACTGGAAACTGTAAGGAGTTTTTTGCCTCCTTATATGTGTGTGTTTGCATGTGAGTGTGGATGAAAGTCAATGTGCTTGCCTATGTGGACGCAAGAAATAAATATTGGGTGTCTTCTCTCACTTTTACCCTACTTTTTAAACAGTTTCTCACTGAACCAGGAGCTTACCTGTTGGCTAGACTGATTAACCAGTGAACCCCTGGGATCCTCTTGTTTCCTCCTCCAAGTGTGAGGATTAGAGGTGTGTGCTTTTCACGTGGCTCAGACTCAGCTGGCTTTACAGGTGTGTGCTTTTCACGTGGATTCTGAGGATCAGACTCAGGTTTCTCCTGGCTGCAGAGCAAGCATCTCAGCCACCAAGCCACCTCTCCTACATTTTTCTTTCCTCCCTCCCTCCTCTTCTCCCCTCCCCTCTTTGTTTCTATGGGTATGTGTGTGGGTCTGTACATACCGCAGTGTATGTACGGGGGTCAGACGGCGGTTTATGGGTGTCAGTTCTTTCCCTCCACCATGTGGGGCCCAGGAATTGAACTTGGGTGGTCAAGCATCTGTATCCACTGAGCCATCTTGTTAGCCCTCCATTTGTTTTTAATTAGTGATATTTAATGGTATCTATGCAATCTTCATGAGAATGGTCTTTCCTTGGTAACTGGACTGGACTAGGCTCTTAACAGCCATCTTCAGACTGGAATTTGTGGTGGAAAGTCTGACAATCAGCGTGCAAGTCTCAGTAAGTTCAAAGACTGTGGTTCTGGGGCTGGAGAGTATCCGTGGTGTAGGGAGAACGTGTTTTATGAAAGCCTAAGGATGACAATTCAGATCCCCAGCACCCATGTAAACACAGGTTAGGTGTGGTGGTTCCCTTGTACATAGATGTGCGAAGTGGAAACAGAGGATTCCTCCAATGAGCTGGCTGGCAAGACTAGCTGAAGAGTGAGGAGCTCTAGACTCAAGTGAGAGACCCTGCCTCAAAGTATAAGCTGGAGAGTGATTAAGGAAGATACTTGGCATCAACCTCTGCCCTCCAGAGCTATGTGTATTACTGGCATAGCCACAGTGGGATACACAAGTGTACACACACACACACACATACACAGACAAACATACACACAAACACACTCATATGCACACATATACACATACACGTCATATACATACACACACATGTATACACATCCACACATGCACACACACACACACACACCAACCACAACACACAACACAAACACACACAGACACACTATAACATGGACAGAGTCAACAAGGCCTAAGTGGGGGGTTTTGTTTTCCTATCGATTTTCAGACTCAGAAATGACCTGGAGGACGAGAGCTTACTGCTGCAGTCTGCTAAGGAAAATCAGGTGAGTACTTTCCAGTGCTGCCTGCTGCCCTTCTCGTGTCTTCTCTGTGTGTCTTGATACACCTCCCTCTCCTCCCCATGCCAAGCGCCTCCCTGATTCCTGTTCACAATCCAGCCTCAAGTTCCCCAATCTTTGGCAGCTTCTCCTTACACCTGAACCAAACTGTGTGTTGTTCACACGGGTCCTCCAGGATGACTCCCAGGCCCCTCCCTACCCCGTCATTTTCATGAAGTTTCTTATGCACTGTTAGAAAGCAAACCTGGAAAAAATTCTAGCCTCATTCCTAACTGGCCCTCTCTACCTAGCCCAGTTTCTGCAAAGCTAGGGATCAGGATACTTATGGATTATATGAATACATCAAGAGAGGAATACCCTATTTCTTTGGAACAGATACTTTTATTAATCTATTTGAGTTACACTAAGCTATCTGTTATATAACTGTATATATGATATATGTTATGTATACATAGTTACACACTATAGTTGTATGTAACATGTTTGACATAACACATACCACTCTTAACCATAGCTGAAACACTAAACATACATTGTAACTGCTTTCCAAACTATTTCCAGAATTAGCTAGTAGGAAAGTACATGATGAGAAACAACTCACTCTGATTGAAAAGGTGGAGAAGAGGAGATGTGAAATCTTTGAAAAATGGGATGAGATTAAAGCTCTTGAAAAACACATCAAAGAAACTCTGGTGCATTCAGAGTGTCAGATATCACCGAGAACGGCATTAAAAGCATAGAGGTATGCAAATCACCTGCCTAAATACTTATGTCTGTCTTGCTTAAAATCTCACGAAGCTTAATCCAAAATATGCTCTCCCTTCAAAAGGTGAAGTGGCTACATAGAGCAATGGAGGTCTGGCTAGGGCAAGAACAGAGGTGGCAGAGGTCTGTGTCCCTGTCAGCTTTGGAACACGGAGACACAGAGCCCTGTGGAATGTGACCTAATAGGACCTCTTGTTGCTAGTCCCATGGATTTTAGTGGTATTGTTTTTTGTTTTTTTTTTTTTTTTTTTTTTAAACACAGAATAAGAATTACTAAGTGCATAGAAGGACAGTGTTAATCTAAACCATGGATGGGACTGTAGGTTCTTATTAGCCTACTGTTCCTGTAATTGATCAATGTACCTTATGTGCCCTTGGCATCTTTCAACTCTCTTGCTTCTGGAGTTGAAATAGGTGTTTGTGAGCTGCCTGCCACGGGTGCTGGGAACTCTGGGCCTCTAGAAGCACAGGAAGTGTGCTTAACTGCTGAGCCATCTCTCCAGCGCCCCACAGTTTTAACTAGATCATGCTTAATAATCAATTGCTGCTGCTGCAGCTGCATGTGTTACTTGTAAATGCAAGCACCTTGGTGGTGCTGAGGGCTGGTTTCCAGACACCACAGTAAAGCAAATAGCACAATTAGGCGGGTCCTAAGAATTACGTGATTTCTCAGTGCATGTAAAATTATGGTTATACTCTATGGCAGAAAATTACATGCTTGATGGCATGCTGTTTTAAACACAGACGAACAGCTATTGCTACAACGTGCTGAGGTTCTTCAGGACCACTGGACATGCTCACACAGGCTTGTCACAGGCCTCCAATTTTCTAACAATAAGAGACAAATTCTGTGAAGCATGATAAAGCAAGATAAATAAAGTGACATATATTTGAACTCTCTGGTCATTTTGAGACAGGTCTCATATAACCCATGTGACCTTAAAGTCACTATATAGCAAAGGACAAGCGTGAACTCTGAATCTTTCTGTCTCAGCCTCCCAAGTACTGGATTAACAATACATCTGTGTGCCTGGCTTCCACATTTGTAATTCACCTTGCCTCTAATACCAGGTCACCGGAGATTCCACTGTAATTCAGTATCTACAGCGTTTGACTCGAGGTTCTTTCCTGTTACTGTGCCTCTTGTCCAATGGTTTAAAATCCATTTTATTTTTTTCCTTTTATTGAAAATAGATATTTTTTTCCTCACACAATACATCCTGACTATGGTTTCCCTCTCTCCGCTCCTCACCGCGTCCCCTCCCATCCGGATACACCTCCTTTCTGTCTCTCAGTAAAAAACAAACACACTGCTATGGGATACTAGTGAAATATAATATAATAAGAGAAAAACAAAACACATCACAACTGGAAAAAAAAACAAAGAGAAGGAAAAAGTCTGAGAGAAGGCACAAGAAAAAGAGACCCACTCATCTGCCCACTCATAAAAACACTTAACTGGAAGCCATAATATGTACACAAAGGACCTGTAGGCTAAAAAGAAAAAGGAAATTTTTTTTATATATATATACATATATATACACATATATGTATATGTATATATGTGTGTGTGTGCGCATATATATATATATACATACATATATAATATTCATACATACATACATACATATATATATATATATATATATATATATATATATAATATGTATGTATGTATACTATAGGTGGGTAGGCAGTCTACCCTTAAGAGTAGTTTGTTTTCCCAGTGAGGCTCCCTTGAAGGAAACTAAATTTTCCTTCACAAATGGTTACCAATTGGAGCTAGCTTCTGTGTTAGGGACTGGGGCATGTGTCCACTCACATATCTTTCATATGTAGAATCTCAAGTGGTTCAGGCCTGTTCAGGCCCAGTGCTTGCTTGCCTCCATCCCTGTGAGTTTATAGGCATGATGGTCATGTTGACTTAGAGGGCCGTGTCTTCTAGGTGTCCTCCATCCCCTCTGGCTCATATACTTTTTTTTCTTGATTCCCTGAGCCCCGTAGGGAGGGATTTAATGGAGATCGCCCCATTTAGGACTGAGTGTTCCAAGGTCTCTCATTCTTCACAGATTCCCTTTCTGTGAGTCTCTGAATTTGTTCCCATTTGCTGCAGGAAGAAGCTTCTCTGATGATGGATGCGCAAACATTGATCTATGAGTATAACAGAATGTCGTTAGGAGTCATCTTATTGCTACTTAAAAAAAAAAATAGTAGTATTTGTTTTACCATAGGTGCCTGGGCTATCTAGTCTTGGGTTCTTGGTCACCAAGCAGTGTCAGGTATGGGTTTCATCTCACGGAGGGGGCCTTAGATCAAATTAAGATATTTGGTTGGTTACTTCCACCAACTATGTACCATTATTGCCCTTAGCATACTGCAGGAAGGATAGCATTGTAGATGCAAGGGTTTGTGGTTGGGCTGGTGTTTGTGTTTCTCCTTTGGTAGCATGCAGAGTACCTTCTCGTACCAACGTTACTAGCATGTAGTTACGAAGGTCCTAGGTAGGCAACAGCTCAACTTTCTCTGTGTTTAGGAGTTGTCGTGTAGGTATTGTCTTGAGCAGCAGGGCCTTGCCATCACATTGTTGAGAACAACTTCTAGTCTTGGCAATAGCTTCAATTGTTTTTCATGGGACTCCTTTGGCCAACAACCCAATTAGATGTGACCTATTCCCAGTACTGAAAGCTTCATTTGGTGACAAGAGATGTCCAGTTGGTACGTCGTCTCCCCCATTATTTGTCAGTTTCATTAAGATCTCTTTCATATATATATATATTTTAGGAAGCTTCCAGTGTTAGGTTTCCATGCTGCCCCTTCACGTGGCCTTAGTTCTAGCTGTCTCTCCTCATGCTCCCTCCCTTGTCCTTCTCCTCCATCCCCATCTCCACTTAATCCTCCTGTCCCATCCCTGCAATCATCCATCCATAACTGTCCATTCTATTTCTCTTTCCTAATGAGATCTCCCTGTACCTTTTAGTTCTTTATTCTGGACCTGATCTCTGTGGTTCTATGGATAGTCACTTGGTTATCATTGACTTAACAGCCAATATCCACATATCAGCGTATCCATACCACATTTGTCTTTGTGGGTCTGGGTTACCTCACTTACAATGACCTTTTTACTAGTTCTATCCACTTACCTGCACTTTTAATGATTTCATATTTTTTGATGTCTTAGTGATACACCATTGTGTAAATGCACCACATTTTACTTGTCTATTCTTCTGTTAAAAGACATCTAGGCTGTTTTCAGCTTCTGGCTATTATGAATAGAACAGCAATGAACATGGTTGAGCAAGTGTCTCTGTAGTAGGGTAAAGTATCCTTTGGGTACATGCCCAAGAGTGGTAGAGATAGCTCGATTCCCATCTCCCTGAGGGACGGCCACACTGATTTCCAGAGGGACTGTACAAGTTTGCAGTCCTACTAGCAATGGAAGGGTGGTCCCCTTCCTCCACACCCTCACCCACATGAGCTGACTTTTTAAATTGATAGTAACCATTCTGACTGCTGTAAGATAAAATCTCAAAGTAGTTTTGATTTGTATTATCCTGGTGGCCAAGGATGTTAAACATTTCTTTAAGTATTCCTCAGCCATTTGAGTTTCCTCTTTTGTCAATCCTCTGATTAGAGCTAAACTCCATTTTAAAATGGATTGTTTGTTTTCTTGATATCTAGTTTTTTCAGTACTTTATGTATTTTGAATATTAACCTCTATCATATACATATATTATATATATATATATATATATATATATACACACACACACACACATACACACATATATATATACATATATTTGATAAAATATTTTTCCATTCTATGGTACTGCTTTGTCTTAATATCAGTGTCCTATGCCTTACTACAGCTTGTCAGTTTCATGAGGTCTCATGTATTACTTGTTAATCTTAGCGTCTGTGCTGTCACTGTTTTGTTCAGAAAGTCTTACCCTGTACCGATAAGCTCAAGGCTAGTCCACCCTTTCTCCTTTACTAGACTCAGTGCATCTGGTTTCATGTTGAGGTCTTGGCTCCATTTGGCGTTGAGTTTCGCACAGATAAATATGATCCATTCTTCTACATGGAGCCATCTGGTATGACCAGCACCATTTGTTGAAGATACTTTCTTTTTTCAGTGTGTATTTCTGGGTTCTTATAACAAAAATCAGGTGTCTATAGGTGTGAGTGTTCATGTCTGGATCTTCTATTCAGCATCCTTAATAAATCTGTTTGCTTTTTATGCCAATACCATGCTGCTTTGTTACTATAGCTTTGAAGTATAACTTGAGATCAGGAACGGTTATTTTTGCTGTTGTTGTTTGTTTGCTTTTTGTTGTTTAGGATTGTTTTAGCTATACTGGCTTTTTTGTTTTTCCACATGAAGCTGAGAATTATCCTCTCAACATCTGTGAAGAATTGTGTTGGAATTTTGATGGAGATTGCATTGAATCTGTAGATTGCTTTTGGTAAGATGGCCAGTTTTACTATGTTAATTCTACTGATCCATGAGTGTGGGAGATCTTTCCATCTTCTGATACCTTCTTCAATCTCCTTCTTCAAATATTTGAAGTTTTATCATACAACTCTTTCACTTGTTTGGTTAGAGTTACCCCAAGATATTTCATATTATTTGAGGCTATTGGTGGTGTTTCCCTGACATCTTTATCAGTCATTTGTATATAAGGAGAACTACTGATTTTTGTCAGTTAATTTTCTACCCAGCTACCTTGCTGAAGGATCTATCAGCTCTAGGAGTTCTCTGGTGAATTTTTGGG